>PVIA01003314.1:110869-173011 GCA_004024845.1 Tonatia bakeri
CCCTTCCTCCCTTCCTTCCTTCCTTCCTTTCTCTTTCTTCTCTCTCTCTCTCTTTTCATTATTTCTTTCTTGATACAAGAGACCCCACCCCTGGTATTTCCTGCCCCCCAACCCTGTTTTTTTGCCCTAGAAATAAAGGCAATTTTAAAAATTCATTTATTTATTCAACACACATTCACTGACCATCTACCATGCACGTGCTTCACCCTGCTGTAGCCGCGGGGACACGTGAGCGAACAACACAGCCCCGGCCTCCTTCAGACCGTGTGAATTAGTTGGCTTACAGCACCCTGCAGAAGAATCAGGCGCAGTGAGAAGGACAGGTGTAGGGATGGAGCAGAAGCTCTCTGTAGGTGGATCAGAGTCTTTTATGATGAAGTAACATTTGAGCCGAGATCTGAAGGAAATTCTGTAGATAGAATAATGCCCCCTCCAAAGATTTCCACGTCTGAATCTCTGAAACTCATGCATGTGTTAACTCTCACGTAAAAGGGACTTTGCAAATGTGAATAAGTTAATGATCTTGAGATAATCTTTTCCTTACAATGCATACATTTTTTATAGGGCCCACTTACATTTTTTCTCTTCTGTTTTTTAAAAATTGAAATTGAAATTTAAAAGTTTTAAATAAAAAATTTTGAAATATTTAAAAATTAAAACAATTGAAAAGTTTTTAAAATAAAACCAATTTAGTATATTATTAAGTTAATCATCCCTTCAGCAAACTGGGAAGACACGATCACATTGTCTCTGCCAAGAATACATGTACTGCAACCCATGGAAGAATTAATAATTCGACGTGGACAGTGCACTCTTGTTTTGAAGCAGCTTGTGGCCATTTACAGACCTTTCATTCATTTTTGACAGAGTCCCTGAAGAAGGAAGGAAGTGCGTCTATCTCTGCAGACAGTGGGTTGTCAGGGGCTCACAGACGGACGAGCGGGCATTCTGCGCTAGAGGTCTTCCAGCCAGGGTCTCCCTCCAAACTCTCTGTTTCTTTCCTCTGTGTTATGCCGGCTCAGTGTTACCAAACAGTCTTTCCCCAACAGCAAGGATGATTTCTCTCTGCTACAATCTGCAGATACGGTATACTGTAATAACTGTACTAAACTGTAAGCATTTTGGGTCTGTCATAGTTGCCATGAAATTTTATTCTGTCCAAATTCTCAAAAGTATAATATATGTCCAGAGAGCACCAAGACGAAGGGAGGTTTCCAGGCAGTTCACTAACTGTCGTTTTCTCAGTTGTTCAAGAACGTGAAAGGATATAGATTCATTCTCAAGGCATACGCACTCCACACGCCATTATGCACCCTCTACCCTCAAAAACCAAACAAGGGCAGTGAATCACTTCTACCTTTATAATACATAAGCTGGCAACCCTGCATGAGAGATTAGGTTGGTCAAAGTCGAGGTGATTTGTGAAAGAAGTTGCTGTTTAGGTTTGCACATTGTTAGAGTGTCTGTAGCAAGTGGAGTTAAACTTTGCTGTCAAGCATATTTTGGGTTCTCTCATGCTGAATAAGTGTGCATGTACTGTTTTGCTTGGGTCTTACTCATGTTCTCGGTATTTGTCTTTTATGGGGAATGTTGTTAATGTTCAGCCAGAAAGCTTTGTCACAGAAAAAGGTGGTAGACCACTGGAATTTTACTCTCAGAAGACAAAGTAGAATTTCTTCTCTACTTAAATCCTTCCAAAGGGCTGAGTTGTTGAGGAACTGGAATCGCTCTCCAGAGCCTCCAGATGATGTATGTATTTTACTTTGAAATAATGCTGAGAGAGAAAGAAATAGAGAAATAGATACGGTTGGCATACTTCAGTGAAGGATCATTTTAGAGTGTGGTTGATTTAGAACAGTAACTTATCTAATTGCCAAATTAAACTGAATATTAAATCACGAAAAATTTGTTGGCTCCTCTTTTTGGTGACAAATACACCCATTTGCCCATCTCGTGCCCCCGACTTCTCGTCAATGTCCAGTGCCAATGAATGCTGCTACATACACGTGCATTCTCCTTTCCACTAGCGCATTATTACATTGTTCTGGCCCATGTCTTCCCTGTGCCCCAGAGGCGACAGGAGACCTTGGAAAATCAATAGATTAGGGAAAAGGCATTCTGATTAAACACCAGAGGTCATAAAACATGTCAGCAAGGGAGTACGAAGCAGTCACTCACTGCCGTAAAGATTCTTTCCCATACCCGACTTGGGCAGTATACAATGGTGGTGAAGAGTCTGGAATCAGACTGTCCAAGTTCAGATTTAGTGGTGGCAGTAACATGTGCCAGACTGGTCCTCTAATGTGGCCTCATCTGGAGTTAGGTTGCTCAACCTTCCCTAGTTCCTACCATTCTCGAGGCTGCTTCTCCAAACTTCCCAGCAATTTTAATAAAGCACTTATCAACTCAGCCATAATTTATTCTGTTGCTTACAACTAAAGACTTTAAATGTTCACAGCCATCTAAGTGTCCATTTAAGTGTACATGGCCATCTAAGTGAAGCCATGTCTTTGTACATTTTCGTTCCCTTCTCCTACCTAACTTCTGTTACAAACATTGCTCAAACACGAACACCTACCGTTCTAGGCCATTGTGCAGTAGAGCTATGGGCCACCCAGCACTCAGCACTTGCACTGCCATCTGCTCCATCTATAAAATAACAGTCTGGAAGTATTTGATATTTCTTTCATCCATTCTTCCAACAAGCACTTATTGAATAAATATTAGTTCTAGGTCTATGCTAGGTATTAAAGTTGAATTGTTTTTAAGTGAACTTTTATTGCACATACATATTCTTTTTATTAAAAATCAGAACATGCCCTGGCTGGTGTAGCTCAGTGGATTGAGCACAGGCCTGTGAACCAAAGCATCACCAATTTGATTCCCAGTCAGGGCACATGCCTGGGTTACAGGACATATCCCCAGTATGGGGTGTGCTAGAGGCAACCACACACTGATGTTTCACTCTCTCTCTTTCTCCCTCCCCTCCCCATCTCTCTAAAATAAATAAATAAAATCTTAAAAAAATCAGAACATAACAATTGAGGACAAGTTCCCTTTGACCGCCCCCATTCCTGTTCCTCTCTACACCTTTCTCACATGTACTGTTATAACAACATTAGAGTGACTGTATCAATACCTTTTTCTACATAAAAAATAAAAACTGTGAATAATAGAAAATCACTCTATGTGTTCTGGGTGTAAGGATTTAATGTGGGTTTTAGGGACTTAAACCTTTGGACTGGAAGATGATTGGAGGAATGATGGGCATTTTACTTCTAGATGGCTGTATCAGTCAGAGGAAGTAATGGTGTGCAACTGAAATGGACTCTGGATTGGCAAAGGAGAAAAAGACTTTATTATAATTGCTTATAATGTTGAAATAGTGGGAGCATCTTCTGGGCACAAAGGACTGTTCAGAAATGTACCCTAACCAACCAAACAAGCAAGCAAAATATAACCAGAGACACTGAAATTAAGAACAAACTGACAGTAACCAGAGGGGAGGTGGGAGGGGATAGCAGGGGAAAAGGGGGATGGGTTTTCAGGAACAAGTATAAAGGACACATGGACAAAACCAAGGGCAGGTGGAATCAGGGGAGGGAGGTGGGGATGGCTGGGGTGGGGGGAAATGGAGACAACTGTATTTGAACAACAATAAAGAAAGTGTGGGGAAAAAAAGAAATGTACACTAACCAGCTCAGGCCCTGGGAAGTCCATCTACACCAGAGAAACTGTATGTCCCTCTGCCTCAGATGCATTTCTTGCTCATCCTGGCAAAGAGCAATGTGCTACCTACGTCCCTATGGATTCCAGGTGCCTTTTCCAAGTGCAGTTCCACCCCATTCTTGACTACTCCTCATTCATTCATTCCACCAAACCTCACCCTCCATTTAGCATTTCTGTGACAGAGAATGGACAAAGGACACAAGGGAAAGCCTGGAATCACAATGATGCATTGAGATAAATGCAGGGATTGACGGAAGAGCCCAGGGACCTTAGGAATATTGTATAATGAATATTTCCTACATATAATACACAGTCTCTACTGAATGCATTGAGTAATCAATGGACACTTGTGCTCCATTGCCTGGGGAACTTTCTAGTCTCTGCCTCATGAACCCCCCTGGGCCATTCTTGTTTTGTTATTTGTTCAACGATATTGAAACATTGCTTTTGACTTTGAGTAGCATACTACTGAATGGCACCAACAGTGAAACGGGGTTAGGACAAGAACTCTTACTACTGCCATTAGCATACAATGTTACAGAGGAATTATTATCAACACAGTCATTTCTGTAGGCTTTGGGAGTCCTAAGAACTCTTCATCTTCGTAGCTTCTTGATTGTAAATAAGACAACTATTTGTCACAGTTTCACTAGCAATGTCCTCATTTACAGCTTTTGCCCCAGTGCGATTATCAATAGTATCCTAGTTTGAATGCTAAATTATATTGAATCACCTTATTTATAAAAGTCTCCCTCCCTGTGGACATCATTAGTCCTGTAAATCTCTATGGGTTTTTAGATCTCTAAGTAGTTTAACTCATATTCCCTAAAGATGTTTTCTGATTTTTTGTTTGTTTTCCACTCGTGCCTTTTTTTACAAAAGTAAATTTATTGAGGTGACATTGGTTCATGGGATCATACAAGTTTCGAGTGTGCATTTCCATGATACACGACCTGTATATTATTACACTGTGTGCCCACCACCCAAAGTCAAAGCATCTTCCATCACCAAATATTTGGCCCCCCTTTTCCATCCCAGTCCCCTGCCCCCTTTCTTCTGGTAACCAGCATGCTGTCATCTGTGTCCATGAGTTTCAGTTTCATATCCCACATATGAGTGAAATCACATGGTTCTTAGCTTTTTCTGACTCACTTATTTCACTCAGCATAATATTCCCCAGGTCCATCCACGTTGTTGCAGATGGCAGTATTTCATCTTTTCTTACATCTGAGTAAGTAGCCCATAGTATACATGTACATTATCTTTACCCAGCCCTCTATCGAAGGACACTTTGGTTGTCTTCGTGTCCTGGCCACTGTGAATAAGGCTGCAGTGAACATAGGGGTTCACGCCTTTTGAAACAATACTTTGGCCCCTCACGTACAGCCTCATCTGGGTGCTGACTTTGGTTACCTTTTCTCCTATGAACATATTGGCAGTGAGGCACTATGTTTTCTTTTAATTCTCTCTTCTGTGATTAGAATCTCTGACGGCCCATACCCAGAATTATGAGCTTGGCACGTTGTGGAAATCTGTAATGGCTAGGGGTAAATCCCATGATGCAATGCTAAGTGAAAGAAGAAGGATTTAAAACTGGTTCCACGTGAGGTGCTAATTACGATTTTTTTAATTAGTTGTGACTGGAAACGTAGCGATTTGAACTGGGGAGTTCTTACCACTTCAGGAGAAGATTATGAATCAAATATTTTGTGTTTTAGTCATACAAATTATTTTTATTCCATGATTCATACAAAGTCAAGTCCTGTGTTACAATCAGAAAAAGAATGTAAAACAACACCGTGGTGTTAGCTGTCCCTTTTGCCTGAGGAGTTCAATGTTCAGAAAGTTCTAGAGATTCCCCGTCAATTTTTCAGTGGGTTTTAGATTAGTGACAACCCCCCCTGGTTTACACGTGAAAAGAGACTGAGAGATTTTCAAGGCTCCTCTGCGGCAACTTCAGTGTCTCTCCCGGAGGAGGTGGAGTCCAGGCCTCTTTTGTTACTTGGAACACCTCTCGTTGAGGAACTCCTAGATTTGTCAGTGAGCCCCAAGAAGTCTGATTGGGCTGGATGGCTGGTTCTAGGCCCATCTGATATTTCCCCTTCGTATTCCAGACACGAGTTACACGATCTAAGCCAGACATAAAACAATCAGTTAAGAATGGTGGATGCTCTCTGAGGAACTTGACCAGCCAGTGCCTCCTTGTGAGAGTTCTCATCTCTTCAGAGGTAGCCAACGTGATGCTGTAAAAAAACTCCTCATCTTCCAAGTCAGGTTGACCTGCTGTTTACTCTTTAATCCACCACTTACTGGCTCTGTGTCATTGGACAACCCTTTTAAAAAAGAAAACAGAAACAAAGAAAAACTTCTTGTAAAGTTTTTTGGCCCCCTTTATCCCTCCCAGTCCCCCACCCCCTTCCTTCTGGTAACCAGTGTGCTGTCATCTGTGTCCATGAGTTTCAGTTTTATATGCCACATATGAGTGAAATCATATGGTTCTTAGCTTTTTCTGACTCACTTATTTCGCTCAAGGTCCGTCTGTTTTCTTAAAATAATAACAATGTCTCATTGATTGTGGGGGACATTTTTGAAGTTTCTTTTGTGGAGCCAGATTTGTAACAGGTACTTTGCAATTATTAGGAAAATGGTCTGCTCTAGCAGCTTGGATACAAGGACTGGCAAGTGTGTTCATTTTCAATTAATTTTCCATGAATGCACGTGTAGTCCAGAGGGTGTGAGTCTTACTTCCACATGCCAGGTGGAGAGAGGGGACTGGCAAACTGAATCAGTCCATTGGCGCTATTGCTTTGGCTTTTGCTCTGTGTTGCTGCTGTGGGGAGGCTGGTCCCCCTCTACGGGATGAGTGCCTGTCTGCAGTAGAGAAAATGGTCTTGAAGCTCTGGGTTCCTGCCAGAGCTGTGGTTCCTGGCTTGGCTGCTGCATTCTGTGCTTGGTTGCTGTTCTTCCATCAGCTCATTCGATACCAGAGGGCCAGTTCTGCAGGGGCTGCCTATCTCAGCTACCTGCTGCTGCCTTTCCCCCCGAAACCCAGGCTTGTCTTGAGGCTGCACCATTTACTCAAAAACAAAACACAAATACAAAAACTAACCTTTTTTATTCCTCAATGATTTCTCCTTTGGTGTACTGATTGTCTCTGCAAGCATCTCCTGCTCAGTGGCGCCCTGGTTCATCCCAGATTTCCCTGGGCTTGGACTGTGGGGGAATAGAGGCTACAGTTTCCACCCTTTCCTCTTTAAAGATGCTGGGCTTCTTAGGAAAGTTGATATACTCGCCACCTAGAGCTTTCGGGGAAGAGTGGCAACCTTTCCCAGGCAGAAATATAGAAGCTAGCTTTGTATTTGCATAATCAGGAGTAGTCACAAAAGTGAACTTTCACAGCACACAGACCAGCTCTCTTTCTAGGTCTCTTCACCAACCTAGATGTCACTTCAGAATAAAATCAAATCAAATCAAATCAAAGCAAAGCAAAGCAAAGCAAAGCAAAGCAAAGCAAAGCAAAGCAAAGCAAAGCAAAGCAAAGCAAAGCAAATGAAGACTCTGTGCCTCATCAGTCACCCTTGTTAGAGTTCATATATTTTGTAAATTCTAAGACAACATTGATGGAAGGATGCAGCATTGTTCTATGTCCCACTAAGGAAAATACAAAAGCGAGCAAGCAAGCAAACACCTTTACTGATGAAACTACAAAGCATTATGGATTGTAAGTTCCGTCCCAGTTTTGGAGATGTTAAAATATGAAAATCAAACCAAACCACACCAACCCCCCAAAACCCAACCTGAGTCTTGAAGTTGATGAAAAACGATACGTGATTTTACCATTAGTAAGAATTCAAGAACCTCTGCTCTCACTGGTTAGGAGACTAACCAGACCAGATGGCTGGCATCCTGCAGATTCAGAATGAGGTTAAAAGGTTCGGGGTAAGGAGGCAAGCAGCAAAGAATAATGAGGCAATTTTGCTTGGTCTGTGTTAAATGCAAGCATGTTAAATTCATGAGTGAGAAACCCCCTGCTTTAAGTCTTTGTTTCAAACTTGAAATATATATATATATATATATATATATATATATATATATATATATATATCTCCCTTCTTTCCATCTGGACTTTGTTGAAAATATCAGGTCAAGCCAGCTTGGAAAAAAAGAAATACAGTGGAGCTACCTTCTGCAGTATGACATCACGTCTCCCCTGTTTCTCATTATAAAATTGGGTTTCAGATGTTAAAATCATATCCTCCTCAACCCTCTGTGCTTTCTCCCCCTCCCCCTGCCCCAGCAATCCCATCCTGTTGGAGTTTCATTGTTTTTACAGTTGAATCTCAGAGTCAGACACATGAAATTATTCACAAGGCATGGGAAAGTACATCTTACAACGAAGAATTAAGCTTTTACAGTTTTTTTTTACTTTCTAGTTTTGTCCTTCATACAAAGGTGATAAAATGACAAACTGTGGATTTGCTAAAGAGCATGATATACTTTCTTAGGGATATATGCGAAATTGTAACAATTTAGAAACTAATTTATATAATTTTATTTTTAAAATTTATAAAACGAATAGTGACACCATTAAAATAATTTTTAAAACTGTGGAAACACGCCACAATAATGGGATGATGCTTGTCTTTCCACCGGAAAATATAGAAGGGCTGTCTAAAAATTTTGGCTATAATGTTGTTTCCAAAATCTTAATCTAAAAGCATCCAAACTGTATTATTGAAATTTAGTTAATTTTTTTCTTTAAGGAACAAGAATTTATAGTGAAACCACAACTTCAAATATGCTCCAATTATTTATTCATATTATTTGAAAATTATAGCCCCTAACATTTTGTTAAAGAGGCACATTTGTGCAAGGTGCCATATTTTCCATGTATAATGAGCACTTTATTTGCCCAAATTTTTGAGGGAAAAATAAAGATGCATATTATACATGGGTAGTACTAATTCCATATCTATGTAAATATTTTTAATTCTTTTAGTTATGCTTGTGCATTAAAAGTGTAACTCTAGAAAGCAATAATGCTATCCGTATGCAAAATAATACCCTAGAATATGATCATCAGTTTTGTAAATATAAATAAATAATTGAATTAAAAAATTAAAATGAAAATTTTTTTCCTGAAAGATTGGGTCACAGATGTGGGTATACATTATACACAACAAAATATAGTATTTATTAATGTCAGTTAAAAATAGCAAATAGTCATTTCCAAGACAAGTTACATTGTACGGAATTATATCAATGGGATGTGCAAAGCTGTTACCTATGCCGATCTGTAATCTCTAAGTATCTATTCAGAGAGAAGTTGTGGAAAACTGGAAAACGAGTCAAAGGAAACTAGAAGTGTGGATTCTGGCAGGAATGGCAGCTACAGTGCTTTAGCTAACAATAAACAGAAAATTAGGAGAGCTGATTTATAAATAAGCATAAAACTTTGTACCCTACAAAGAAAACACATTCTTTTTCAATATGTATAGATACTTAAAAATATATAGTTACCCATATTAAGGTATACAAATTATTGATACATTAAAAAACTAGAAATAATTAAAATTCCATTGTTTGATCCACTAGAAAAATATTAGAAATTGAAAATAAACAAGTCAGCTCATTGAAAATATTTTTAAAAACTAGGTTGCAGTTACTTGTCCCATTTTATTTGTTTTTCCATTTTACATCACATTAGAATTTTTAATTGGGCCCGTGGCCAAACAGGAAAAGACTGAATTTCCCACAATTCCTTTACTCCAGATGCAGCCATGTGACTCGTGTGGATGGCAGTGCTATGCAACTTATACTTTACAAATGGTTTCCTTTATCCTTATGCTTCTGTGGGGACTGCCAGAGTGATCTAAAAATCGTGATAAAGAAACTACCTACTGTCGTACAGCAAGACAGAGGAAGGCGGAGCCCCTCGTAGCCCTGGGCGGCCTGTGTGGACAGTTACCGGATTTCCGTGTATAATGCACCCCCACGTTTGTGGCCTGAACGTTCAGGAAAAAAATCTTTCATTTTCAATTTTTAATCCATTCATTCATTCATTTATTTATTTAATTTAGAAACAAAACCAATTATTATATTCCAGGGTATTATTTTGCATATGAATATTGATATTACTTTCTGGAGTTATACTTTCAATGCATAAGCATTAATAAAAAATTAAAAATATTTATACAGATATGGAATCAGTACTACCCACATATAATGTACATCCTTATTTTTCCCTCAAAAACTTGGGCAAAAGAAAGCATATTATACACGGCAAAATATGGTACCTTATCGTAGCCCCTGTCAATTTGGACCTCTCAGAGAAGCCAAACCTGATTTCTCACTTCTCTGTGTCTTCTGTGGGTTGAATAGGAGACCATTTGGAGCTGAGATTATTGAAAAGATCATGAGAACACTGGATATAAGATCTTACATGTTGATGTGGCAGCATCTTGCTGTTAGAGCATGGTACAAGAGAAATAAATATAGTTTTCTACGAATATCTTTGAATGAAACACAGTTACATGGAGGATTTAAACATCTTTGCTCTAAACCACAAATACCCGTATAAGCCATTCCATTTACCCCCCCTCCCCCGCAAATGTGTCCCTGTGTGTGTGTGTTTGGATAATCAGTCTGTTCTGTCCAACAGATTTAAATGCAGTGCCTGTTTAGATAGCATTGAAAGCAGCTGTGATGTGTGAATTAAATGCTTTGATGTATTCTTCTGGAAAAAAAAAAAAAGATCTTGTATATTGAAAGCTAAAAGCGTATCCAGAACCCATTCTTTCAGGGCATTTCCATTCAATCACTAAAGGTTGCATAATAATCAAATTAATCTGAGGAAAGCAAGATAAAAGAAATAAATATAAAAGAAGAAATTAATCAAGACTGATAAAACAGAGAAACTACCAATAAAGTTCACCATGTATAAAATAATGTATTACGAAGTAAAATGAGATCTAATTCTAAAAGTTATAGAAATTGACAAGAGAATATGACATTTAATATTAACAAGTATGAAAACTGGCAGTTTTATAGGAAAATATATATTACTCAAATTGAGTCAGGATAAAGAAAAATTGAATAGACCAGTAATTTTGAAATACTGTATTCTACCGTATATAATGTGCACTTTTTTTGCCCAGATTTTTGCAGGAAAAAGGAGGATGTGCATTATATGTGGGTAGTACCTGAAATACCTTATATCTGTTCATCTGTTTTAATACGATACAAATCTCTCTCTTAAACTATCATTGGCATCCTACTTAATGGTAAATGCTAAAGCCATTTTATAAAGACTACAAAGAGGACAAGAATACTGTCTTTCATCATTTTTTTCTTTCAGTTTTATTGAGATACAATTGACATACAGCACTGTGTAAATTTTTGTGCAGTTTGAGCCAAGAACAAGGCAATATTATTATTATTTCTTAGTGATATTCTAAAAATTACAATAAAACAAACAACTACAACAACAAAAAATTCAATAGAAAAAAGTGATGGAAGTACAAAAGTCCAGTTAAAATGACTACACTAGTACTTTTCTATATGTGAGAAACAATCTATTGGTAAGTATAATAGAAATATACATAATTAAAATTTCAACAAAGATGATTTTTAAGTTAAGGAAAATATTTAGAACTATGAGAGGGTATTCAAATAAAAATAAATGGAGACATAACATGTTTTTGATAAGATGACCCAATAAATTATCAATTCCCCTCAGCTTAATTTACATATTTAATGTGACTTCTATCAAGACTCCAACACAGGTATTTTGAATCTATCAATTTTTTTGTGTGGAAGTATATGAAGTCAAGAATATGCAATGCACATACAACCATTTTTTAAACATTGTTTTTCTTGAGCTGTAATTAATACAGTAAAATGTACAAGTCTTGATTTTATAGCTTACTGAATTTCTACAAATGCATGTACCCCTTTGACCACCACACAAGATGTAGGACATTTTCAAGTCCCTGGAAAGTTCCTTTGGTACCCCTTCCAGATGACAGCCTCAACCCAGAAGTAGTTACACTGTGACTTCTATCTTCATAGATTAATTTTGCTTGGTATTCGATTCATAGAAATGAAACCCCACAGTAGTCGGTACCCTTTTGTTTTTTTTGGACACTCACCTATGGACTGTCATTATCTGTATCAGTCGTTTGTTCTTTTTTATTGCTCTATTAAGAGTCCATTGTATGACTGGAGCACAACTTGTTGATCTATTCTCCTATTGACGGACATGGGGATTATTTTAAATTTTTGGCTATGAGGAATAAATGCACTATAAACATTCTCGATCAGCTCTTTCTGTGGCTACATGCATTCATTTCTCTTTGATATATATATATATATGTCTTGATTTTATATATATATATGTAGAACTGCTGAATCATGGGGTAGGTGAAAGTTTAACTTCATTAGAAACTGACAGACATCTTTCCAACGTGATTTTCAACATATTTCACTCCCACCAGCACTGTGTGTGAAGCCCAGTGGCTCCCCGTTCTCATCAGCATTTGATATTGTCAGCCTTTTAGCATTAGCCATTCTGTGGTGTAAGTGGTACCTCACTGTTTTGATTTTCATTTTCCTCATGGTCTTAGTCTGTGGGGCTGCTGTAACAAAACATACCATAGACTGCATGCCTTAATAGCATTTCTTTCTTTTTTGGTATTTTTTTTATTGTGTAATTCCATTTGTATGAAAAGTCTAGAAGAGGCAAATCCATAAAGACAACAAGCAGATTAGAGGTCACCGAGGGCTGGGGAAAAGGGAGAGTGGGCGGTGGCTACTGATGGACACAAGGGTTCTTTTGGCGGATGATGAAAACGTTTGGGAATTAGGTAGTGATGGCTGTGTCACCTCATAAATACACTAAACTACATGGAACTGTACACTTTTTAAAATGGTGAATATTATGGTATTTTCTCAAAGAAGAAAATGAAAAGTAAAAAACAGAACCACAAAGAACAAAAAACCAGGCCTCGTGTTCCCTCTACTTTTCCTTTCACTTCCCTGTTCTTCAGAAGCATTGTGAGCACCAGTGAGTCTTTACCCTTGTAACTCTGTTGATCAGGGCATGGTGGGGACGTCAGGGTCCCAGTGTGCCGAGGGTCAGTTCAGTGACCCCTGACTCCCTGATTGGACCCACACCGCCACATTTACATTGAGTGAGGATATCAGGAACCACATTTAAGTATGGGGGTGTGGATAACACTTTATGGAGAAACTCCTGCACCAGGCAGCTATCAAACGTGGCTAGGGACTCTGTATCAGAGGCTGTGGGAATCAGGAGTGGATGAGAAAGATTTAGTGAATATGTATCTGCCTAAGAGGCAGGAGGCCTGGCTTTCACTGGCTTGATGACCCTTCCTGAGTGGTTTATGGCCAATTCCTTTCTTGCTTTTAGACTCACTTCCCCACCCTCACTCCCATCATTCCTTAAAGAACTAAGGACCTATTCTCTCCAAGTCCCAGCTCTGCCAATGATTTGCTCTCCGACTTTGGACAAGTAGGTATCAGTCCCAGGTTCTCAACTGATCATTATACATGAAGAAGATTAGACTTGTCACCTGACCTTCTCCAGGCCAGAAGGTTTTACGTTCGTGTCCTAACTGCTCTGTCTGCAAGCCTGGTTTTGATCCATTGTGGCGTGTTCTGTGTTCACAGTGTCTCAGCTTCCTTGAGTTCCCCAAACTGGGTCTAGAGCAGTGGTCCGTAAACTAGTCTGTGTGTGTGTGAAAATTATTAATTACAGATATTATCTTACATCTCTTTTATTCTCTGCTTCTTAAAAACATTCTTTTCCCCCGTGTTTTAATTTGTTTATATTGGCCTGTCTTCAAATTAATTGATCATTTTTTATGCTACATGTAGTCTGATATTAAGCCTATCCAATGCATTCTTAATTTTAAGTATTTTAGAATGCCTTTTTAAAATTACTATTAGGGTTTTAAGTCCTCTGTGGAAATTATACATGTTTTCATACATGAGGTTTATTTTTGCTCTAATTTAGAAAATATTTCTCCTACTGATTTTATAGTCATTTTCAGCTAGTCTCACATTTGGGTCATCTATAGTTCTCCTTAGATTAATAATAATTTTCTTAGAATACAAGTCACATTTCCTTATTCTGTCCATGAACTATAACTTTTTGTTATGTTTGAAAACCATAGAGACTGAAGTAAATATTACTTCTGCCCAGAAGGGGCATACATTTCTCTTCTAAGGAAGCTTGAAGCGGGGGCTGGCGGGGGGGTGTTGCTTTAATCCTGTCAGAAATTTAATAGGATTCAGGCTGGTTTGCAGCTTTAGTTACTTTTAGGTTGCATTTGTCTTCCAATTTCTTGGGCGTGAAATCTTATCTGTGTATATGACAACCTCTTCCTTCCCATGGACTTTTGGATCTGTATTTGCTCTCCAGCCTTGCTCCCAGATTCCCAGATGCCTCTGCCAGACACCGAGCAGAAGTCCAGTGGGGAGAACTGCTGGAAGGACAAGCTCTGCATTTGGGGTTCCCAAGATTCTATTCCATTACATCTGCTCACACGGCCCATTCATTATGCCAGTGAAAGTTTCACTGGTTTCTCCTTAACCCACCAGATTCTTTCTGCAGAAACGTGGCAAGTGCTCCCGGGAGAAAAGCAGGCCAGGGTCTGCTCACCCAGGAAGGGCCTGTCCCTCTCCGGAAGGCTTCAGATTCTTTTCATTCATAGGTCTTTAGTGTGCTAAAACACAGGAATTTAAAATGTATCCATATTTTTTCTAATTGTTCTGGTGAAAGCAATGGTCTGTCACAACCTTCTACCTTTTATCCTAAAGTAAAACTCTGCAATAAAATTGTAAAAAACAAAGAATTATGAGGTGGCATTTGCATCACAGAATTTTAGAACATAGTATAATTTTACATTGTGGTATTGGCGCAAGAGTAAACCAATGTAGTTTAGTAAAGCAGAACAGAATAGAAACAGACAAGGTTTTAGCTTGTGATAAAGAAGAAAGATGATTTATCCCCCAATTTTTCAGGGTAATATCTTATTCAACATAAGGAAAAGAAAAAAAAAGTAAAGTTACTGCCTTTTCTCACCCATCACTTCAAACATTATTGCATAAGAGTTAATTTGAAAAATAAAACTGCAAAAGAAAAACTCTAATAGTTTCTGCTTCTAAGGTTAGTAAAACATTTCTAACCATCAAATTAAATTAAAAAATGATAAAGAAGAATAAAAAACAAAAAATTTCTACCTTAGAATTATTATAGACAAATTTTAAGTTCTACTCTAAAACAGGTAAAATATTTATGTATATTAAATAAATGACACAGTGTTATCATCCTTAAAATATAAAGAACTCCTATAAATCACTAACAAAAAGGCAAACAGAAAAATGTCTTACCAGGTAATTCACAAGCAAAAACAAACATGCTTACAAATATATAAAAAATGTTTCCATCATTAGTAGTCAAAGACTTCTCATGCCATTTTTTTCTCCCCCTTTGAGGGATGGGAAATAACTTTAATAGGCTAACAGGCTTTTAAATGATAATTTAAAATAAATTAAAAATTAGTCAGGGAGTGAATTGCTTAAATCATATTTAACGTAACAGATTTAGAAACCTGCCTTGCTTCTATTAAGTTCCCTTGACCACTTAACCTTTTCTGTGCCCATTTTGTGACACTAATGTTAATATGATTCTCTGTGTAAATTGATTTTCCCAGAACTCACCAGACCAGAGGTGTGGACAAGGGTCACTGCTGTCATAAATTCTACTGGCACTTGCCCAAGGCTGATAAAGGACGTCAAGTCCTTTGAAGTCCCTCTTGGTTGTTTGTCTCATGCCTTTAGCTCATATTCTTCCACCACGTTCACTGCTTTGAATGTCTGACATTCATGAAACTTCAGGAGAATCTCGACTTGGCATCATCACCACTGCTGGTGTGCACTATGACAACACAGACGGCATTGCCCAAAGGTGGTTCCCCAAGTCCTCAGGCCCTTGGGCCGCCTAAGTGACACTGCAGTTTTTCCAGTTTTCACCAAACCAAAACTATGCTGTAGGTAGGCAGAAGGGAGGTGCACTTGGGCAACACTGTGCACCTATTTTTCCCCTCGGGGAAACAGTTTCTTTACCTTTTTCTTACAACCCTTCTGTCTATTCCCAGGTGTCAGGCCAGGACCAAGAACGAGTTATAGCCTTTTCTTCCACCCCAGTTAGAGAGTGGTCTCCCATGCTGAGTTCACCTGGACCGTCTGCTCACACAAATGAACACAGACAAATGGATACCCAGCTACTCCATCCCCTCCTTATCTGCCATGTCCAGATGTGAATGACTCTCTCTAGACTCATCCACAATACACACGAATACACTCATCGGCTGAGTTAGAATCAAATGATGCTGCATTCTTTTATTTCTCCCCAAGTTTATCCTTCAGAGATGTCAGGAAGGAATAAGTGATGTTTCATTCCTTTATCTACTAAACAAAAAATTTTTTTTCACCCGTCATGGAAACTTTACTTCAAACGGGCTGTAATGCTAACACTTGTTTGACCTCGGCTAACCCATTTTGTCTGATGGCCCTCACTTTCTCTCTCCATATGATAAGTCAATATCTCTACTTACGTTCTAGGGACATGGCGAGGCCCAGGTTGTTGACGACAGAGAAACAAATGGCAGAACAGCCCAAGACAGGCCTAGCAAAAATCTGGAAATGAAACCAATGAATCAACTAACGAGGCAAAAACCTCCGTAAGAAAGAGGACTGACCTGCTGAGCTTTGGTCCCTCAGGGAGTATTAGTTTTGCCTTTCCTGTTAAAGTGATGGCAACCAGGCTGGGGACTTTGGATAGATTATTTATTCAATGTGACAGCCCCTCCTCCTCTCTCTGTCTCTCCAACCCTTTACCCATGACCTTTTCAGATTCTTCAAGTTTTTAAAACAAACTTCATCAAAGAACCAGAATTAGGTGAATAGGCATTGATTACCTGAGTTACCTTTGTTCTTCTTGTCTCAGAAAGAAGTTTAAACATTTCCCAGATGATCTTTTTTTAAATCAAGATATAATGACACATAACATTATATTAGTTTCAGGCGTACAACGTAATGATTCCATATTTGCATACATTGCAGAATGATCGCCGCAATGCGTCTCGTTACCATCCATCACCACACGACTTTTATTTTTTGTGTGATGAGAACATTTAAGATTGACTCTCTTACCAGGTGATATTTACCTATGGAAACGAAGGGCAGCAACAGCAGCCTTTTAAAATTTTAAATCACCTCACCGATGCTCAGGAAAACCCCCAAACCTTCTGTAGTCCCAGCTGCTTGTGTGGTGGGAAGGAAAATGAATGCTTGGAAAAGGCCTGCTGATACAGCTTTCTCTTGTTAAAAGAGAGGTTGCTCAGTGAGAAATGGGAGATCACAAATCTTCCTCTGTTGGAACCGAAAGATAGAGTTATAATACTCTAACAAAAATAAACCCTTCTCCTTCGGCGAGCTACTCAAACACTGCGCTGCTTGAATAATGTGCTAAGTTAAGTAGGGAGGCCCGCCACACAGTAATTACTCCAAGGAGGCTGCGGGGAAAGGAAAGTACATTCCAGACACCTAATCATTTACAATTGAGTTTAATGAGGTAATAATTTACAGCTTTGGGGGTGGAAGTATGGAAAGGTCCCTGCCAGGAATCGGGCAGACTCTTTAAAATCCTGGAGTTTAATGAAGGCATTGGAGGGTGGACTCATACAGCCGAACTTGTGTAATTTCATCTGCTCAGTGCTTGGACAGGAAGTAAATGACAGGGCACTTGGGACCTACATCTGGAAACAACATGTTTCAAAGGATTTTATAAATCCAGCAGTAAAAGAAGAAGAAGAAAGGAGAAAAAAAAACCTCAGAGGTGAAAGGGCATAATTAATGGGGGGATGGGGAAGCACAATAGGGAAGGGCCACGGCAGGTTCTTTTTAGTTTAAAGAAATAACATTTCATAATGTCAAGGTCAGCCATTGATAATAATTGACAAAACATGCTTGTCAAGCCCAACATGAAAACGAGGGACTGGAGTTTCCGTTGGGGATAGGATTTGGGTGAAGACCCCAAAGTAGTTCAGGATCTACACTGAGTGTGGCTGAATGCCCCTTTTCAGTCTTCCAGCAATGTGGCCTGTTTCACTGTCATCTTTTCTAGGTTCACAATGTACTGGGTTAATTTTCCTCTTTGTTCACTGGTACTCTTTAAAGACGGCTAACGCACGGAGGGAGTTTGTCTCAGAGCTGGAAGAGGCTCAAGGCACGATTACGGAGCGTGGAGGCAATGAGGAGCTGTTAGACTGGCCTTTCGTCATGTCACGCCAGTGACGGACACACACATAAATCAGGGTTTGTTTTCTTCTCACTTAGGCTGAATGTCCTTCCTCTTTCATTTTCACCCCATTTCAACTCTCCTAAGAATAAACTGGGTGCCTTGCGGTGTCCAAGTCCTCAAAGACATCGTTTGTTTGTAACCAGTTTCCTCCTGTGTTCCTTCTCTAGTTGTTTCTGGAAGCTGGAAAGAAAGTTGGAAAAACAATGTGGGTAGACCCAATGGAACAGAGAGGAGCCATTCCATAATTCTTGACTTCATAGAACATGGATGCTGGTTAATACTCATCCCATCATCAGGCTGTTATTAAATATTTAAGAAGGAAATATTACATGACTTGTGTGTGAGGCAGGCGAGGGATGCTGGGAAAGGGACATCCGACTCCCAGCAAACTGTTCTACTGATCACGTGAACACTCCCCGTCAAAATCAGAATCACTCACTGCTAACAGTGCTGGAGCATTTACTCTGTGCTAAGCGGTTTACGTGTATTACTTCACTGTTTTTCAGTAACCCTGAAAGTATGAAATGGGTCATACCTTTACCCCGTTTTGCAGATGACAGAGCTGAGGCTTCTGGAAGTTGATAGCTCGAGGACAGTAGGATGATAGGTAGAGAGGAAAATTCAAACTCGAACTCCATTTGATTTGAGAGCCCATAGTCTTAACTCCAACGTTATATTGCTTGAATTTTATCTGTTTGGGTATCGGGTTGTAGGGATTTAAAAAAAGATTTGGCTAGATAATAGAGTGATGGTCCTACCTCTAGAAAACCATTTCATGCCCTCCTCAGCAAAAAATTCTATAATTAAAGTATCACATCTGATATTTGAATACAGGAAAGAAAGGAGTATTTTTTTTCCCTCATGTAATACCTTTTAATCACAGATCTTAGAAGCTGGCTCAAAGAAAAGGGGAAATTGGTTTCAAAAGCTTTATTTTCCTATTTTCTATGTCTTAATTTTGAACACAGGCTTTCACTGATTAAAAATCATAAACAAGTTTTTCAGTTTTTCAAGGTCTTTAGTCACCTTTTGAGAGTCTGGGAAGGTCTGCAGACTGGAACAGCAATTATTCTTTGGAAAGCTGTGTCTGCCTGTCCGCAATGAGAAACAGGCGACAAGGTCGTTGGTTATGGTTTTGTCCACGAGAACTGGGAAGGGCTTTCGAGTTAAATAAATCTTCACTGTGGGACAGAAAACAAGCTTCGGTACACTATTGCTAACGCCAGCAGTGAAATCTGAGATGAGACGTGCTAATGAAGGTGGAACAAATCAGAAACTTTTAACATTAACCTCTTATTTCTCCCTCTTTCTGGTCTGCAGAGTCAACAGCCTGATTATTGGAATTTCCTTTGGTACTGCTAAATTTATTTCCAGTTTTAAGAACATGACATTGCTAATCTTAAAAAAACCAATCTCTTCCTTGGAAAAAGTATAATTAGTTACCCACAAATAAGACTATTTTCTCTCTTTAGAAGATCACCAAACTACTAAAGTAAGACCCTCCCATTTCCCAGACCAGTTAATACCAACATGTGTTGGATTGTTGATATCTCATGTTAGTTCCGTGGCGCCAGAATTGTCATATACTTATTACCTGTCAAGTTCAAAATAAAGATGAAGTGCACTTGCTGTTTCTGTTTTTATCCTTTGGAGGAGTACACTAATGTCCTTACCGAGCATGACCAGGGGTTGAGTTCTTATAACAGATTACCAACCCCCCAACCACCCTGAAAGTTTACCTCTTTAAATGCCGGATTAAAAAACTTACAACCAGATTTTATGTTCATCTTTTCCAAAATATAGGATGTATTTGCCATCTTCTTAAAAGAAAGCTACTGAATACAACTTAGCCTTGTCTTTCCCCATCTCAGATTGTCGACTTAAACAATTATTGCCTCACGCTACCTTGTATTTGACTGTGTGCTAGGAGAGTCGCCCCTGAGGTGTGAAGGGCTATTGAGGTGTGAAGGGTTAAGCCAAGGCTGAATGAAACCACAGTCAGTCATTTAAGTCCTTGCAAAACAAAGGCTTCTGGAAGCTGTGTGTGTAAATGTGTGGGGGTGTGCTTCCTCTAGTACCATCCTCAGAGTTGGTTGATTTTAATCCTCTGTGGATGGAATACCTAGCCCTAAATTTGGCTCTGAGAGAAACTGCTAAGCTCCTTGTGTGTAAACTTGGGCTTTGGGGCATCTGCGCAGGTCGTTTGTAGGTTGTGGTTGGTCCATTTCTCATTCTGGACTGTGTTGTAGATATCCCAGACTGCCCGACTACTCACCCCTGAGTAAGCAGGCAATTTCTCCGATGTTATGCTCATTTTGCAAACTGTTAAGTGATTTCACAACTCTCCATCTCACATCCTCCTTCCGTTATGGATCCGACTTCACCGATGATACTACCATCTATTCCAGTCCCCCTCTCAGAGACACAGGTAGTAGCATGAAGCCTTGGGGTACATGGTTTTAAAGTCAGGTACATCTGGGTCTGACTGTCTGCTCCCCAACCCGATAACTGCATGATCTTAGGCATGGTTGTTTATTTATCTCACCTATCCATTTAGCAAATATTTATCGAATACCTGGTATGTGCCAGGCAACTTTCTGGGCCCTTGGGATAGAGTTCTTGGAGAATACAGCTTCGTTGGAAGAGGTAGGCAAAACCAAGCAAGTAAACATACGATATGTCAAATGGTGGTGGTGCAAGGAATTGGAGGATAGAGAGTGTGAGCTATGCGTGCAAGAAAGAATGGGAGGTGTGGGATTTACGACACCAGGTATAGTTGAGCTTTTATGGCAGTTTTGCAGTAGAGGGAGGCAGAAATGTGTTAAGGTAGTTGGGAGGGAATGTGAGGTCAAGTGAGGATTTTCTTTTAAGAGCTAGCATTTTTGTCTGCTGATGTGAATGGCTTAGCAGAGAGGGAAATTGAAGAGGGAGAGAGGAAACAATTGTTGAAGAAAAACAGCTCAGAGGCCAAGGGTTTATCCATCGCCACAGGAAGGATGGTGGAGAATGAGGGCATACACGCCAGTTCTTGTTTTTCTATTACTTCTGTTTTCTCAGTGAAAAATAAAGTAGGCTCATCATCCTGGAGAGAGGATGGAGAGGCAGCGCTGGAGGTTTGAGGAGAGAGAGCAAGGTACAAACTAGTCATTTTAGAGAACAGGAGAATGAATGAGCTACGGAAATAGGGTTGAATGGCCTAGAGGCTCTAAGGGACCATCTGAGATTAGTGATCATCACTGTAAAGCTAGATCAGTTATTTTCTTTTCATGTAACATACTTCTACTGCTTTTCTGTCTTTTTTTGGTTTTGTTTTTTAAAAGTGTATTTTATTGATTATGCTGTTACAGTTGTCCCATTTTTTCCCTCCCTTTTATTCCCCTCTGCCCTACACTGCACCTCCCATCAGCATTACCTTAGTTCATGTCCATGGGTTGTAGGTATAAGTTCTTTGGCTTCTCCATTTCCTATACTATTCTTAACCACCCCCTGTCTATTTTGTACATACCATTTATGCTTCTTATTCCCTGTACTTTCCCCCCATTCTCCCTGCACCCCTACCCACTGATAACCCTCTGTGTGATCTCCATTTCTGTGATTCTGTTCCTGTTCTAGCTGTTTGCTTTGTTTGTTTTTAGGTTCAGTTGTTCATAATTGTGAGTTTGTTGTCATTTTACTGTTCATAGTTTTTATCTTCTTTTTCTTAGATTTGTCCCTTTAACATTTCATATAATAAGGGCTTGGTGATGATGAACTCCTTTAACTTGACCTTATCTGGGAAGTACTTTCTCTGCCCTTCCATTCTAAATGATAGCTTTGCTGAATAGAGTAATCTGGGTTGTAGGTCCTTGCCTTTCATGACTTTGAATACTTCTTTCCAGCCCCTTCTTGACTGTAAGATTTCTTTTGAGAAATCAGCTGATAGTCTTGTGGGCATTCCTTTGTAGGTAACTGTCTCCTTTTCTCTTGCTGCTTCTAAGATTCTCTGCTTGTCTTTAATCTTGGGTAATGTAATTACGATCCTTGGTGTGTGCTTCCTTCAGTGTAACTTCTTTGGGACTCTCTGAGCTTCCTGGACTTCCTGGAAGTATATTTCCTTTGCCAGATTGGGGAAGTTCTCCTTTATTATGTTTTCATATAAGTTTTCAATTTCTTGTTCTTCCTCTTCTTTTTCTGGCACCCTTGTGATTCAGATGTTGGAACATTTAAAGTTGTCCCAGAGGTTCCTAAGCCTCTCCTCATTTTTCTGAATTATTGTTTCTTCATTCCATTCTGGTTGAATGTTTATTTCTTTCTGCTGCTCAAAATTGTTGTTTTGGGTCCTAGTTTCCTTCCCTTCACTGTTGGTTCACTATATATTTTTCTTTATTTCACTTTGCATAGCCTTCACTTCTTCCTCTATTTTGGGACCATACTCAAATATTTCTGTGAGCTTCCTGGTTACCGGTGTTTTGAACTCTGCATCTGATAGGTTGGATAGCTTTGTCACTTAGTTTTTTTTCTGGAGTTTTGATCTTTTCTTTCATTTGGGCCATATTTCTTTGTCTTGACTCACCTGTTATATTTTAAGGGGCGGGCCTTAGGTATTCCCCCGGGCAGGGCAACCCTCTTTGTTGGGTTGTGGCACAGTATGTAGGAGAGGTGTCAGAAAGGGAACAATGCTCCTTGCTCAGCTCTCATCTGGCTTTCATTCACTTCCCCCACTACCCACAAGCAAATTGGGCCCTTCTTTTGTTGATTCCTGGATGGGTGGGTTTGTGTACATTCTAGGACCCTGTGGATCTCTTTAACGAACTCTCTTGTGAGGTTGGGAGTTTCTCCCACTGCTGCAACCCCCATAGGTTTTTACAACCAGAGGTTTTGAGGCTTTCTTTCCCCATACTGGAACCCTGGGTTGTGCTGTCTGTCTTTCTACCCAGTTGTTCCTTCTGGTTTATCTGCATGCAAATGTGAGACCACCAGACACTGCTTTGTCCACCTGGTCCTCCAGCTGCCTTGCCATGTGCCTGCTACCTGCCAGGGGCCCATCTCCACTCCATCCTACCAGTCTGGCTGAATGTTTCTTCTCTACCTTCTTGGTTGTTAGACTTCCATGCAGTTCAATTTTCTGGCAGTTTGTTTGTTTTTTGTTTTTAACTTTGTTGTTGTCCTTCTTTTGGTTGTGTGAGGAAGCAAAGTATACCTACTTATGCCTCCATCTTGGCCAGAAGTCTGCTTTCTTTTTTTTTTTTAAATGTTGTAATACTATCATTGCCTCTGAGAAGCACTGGATAGTTCTGCTTCCATCCTCTCCTTCACATCCCCCTTCATAATTTCTTTCCCTTCTTCCTCCTCCCTTAGGAAAGTAAGTTAGTGGTTTTCTCTTTTGAATTTCTAGAACAGCTTACACGCACCTTTATAATAGCACTCTTCAATAAACTGCACTCATTTCTTTACATTTCTGCCTCCATCCTCACCCCTACTATACATAAATTTGTATTCCTAACCCTTCTTTACAATGCCTTCATACTATAGATTTTTAGGTAAATGTTTACTGAATGGAGGAAGGAAGGAAAAATAAAAGTTCTACCTCTTATTTCCATATTTACAGTCATTCCAGATGTCTTATTTCTAGTATTCAAAGATTAAAAAGCAAATAACCCTTCATGAATCTAGAGATGGAATGACAGTGACTTTTCTCTGGATTTATTTGGGAGATTCAGTTTATCTTCTGAATACGTGTTTTTTTCTTCTGGTGTGTCTTAACAATGAAGAATATTTCTTGGCACCCTTTAACAACACAAAGGAAAAAGGGTTATTTTCTAACAACTGTTTTCCTTCCAGATAGTGGTAAATTACACAGAACATTTCTAGGTTAACCAAGGCAACTGAGAAATTTTGACTTTGTCCACGGCCGAGGCAATTTGCTTTGTAGATGGCTGCAGGCACAGAGAGGCTCCTGAAGCCAGTTGGGGGGCTGTAATTGATTTCAGATGTGCTCTGCATAACACTGAAGATACACATCCCAGAGGTAGATTATTGGAGAGCTCTTTAGCTGTTTCTAATAAAATTTTCTTAAAAATTCCAAGATATTTTTTCAACAGATGCATGTAATAATTCTAGCATGAAGTAGTGGTCCTGAATGAAAACTACACGTTTGTTAATAATTTTTCATTTTCCCCTAATTATGAAAGGGCTTCATGGTCTTGGTAGAAAAATTGAAAATTACAGATCACTATAGAGAACAAAATAGGAAGACTCACTAGGTATTTATACATATACTTATACAGAATGTCGTTTTGTATATTGACTTTTATGTGATATTATATCCTGAGTTTTTCTCTCATTACAATTTTTTTCAGGGAATGACTTCAGTGGTCTTGTAATATTAAATATCAGTGTTCTTTTCACAGTTTCCATGTAGTCTTGGGGATTCTTAATGGTGTCTCAGGACCACCACGGGGCTTGGGGGAAGCAGGAATTGGAAGGGAGGCTATTGAGTTGACTGGGCTCTAGGCTCCTTTTGCACTTTTCGAACAAGGCAGCCCCATATTTAACTAATTTACATGTTGGACTTCTGCACAAAATTCTCCTAGAAGAAGCGTTCCTAAGCATATAAAAATTTGAAATCAATTACTGATGTATCATAATTTCTTTAACCATTTTGCATTTGTGCATATCCAGTTATTCTATAGTTCAAGTAATATTATGGGTAACTTTGTACCTACATTATGTATATACATACTTATATAATAAAATATCATTATTAAATATAATTATATAAAATATATAACTTAATGCATTTTGCACCTATAAAATATATAATTATTTCCTCTAGGATATATAAGAATATACTGACCCAGATACTTGGTCGAGTTTAAACATAGTTACAAGGTCTGTCTAGAAGGTATCCAGACATGTAATATGAAAAATAGAGACATTTATTGGAGAAGATACAAGGTACAAGAAACATTGTACACAGGACAATGACACCTCACTCCCCTTCAAAGTAGGCACCTTGGGACCTCACAAAGTTCTCCCATTTGCCATCAGCTACCCCATCATATTTTCCTGAATCTCACTGATGGTCTGAAATCTCTTCCCTTTCAAAAGTGATTTTAGTTTTTGGAAAGCCAGAAGTTGTAGGGTGCCAAATCTGGGCAGTAAGGGGGCTGAGTCAGCTGAGTGATTTTATGTTTTGCCAAAAAATTTCATGAGCCGTGATGCAGGAGTGGGCATGTTGTCATGATGAAGTTGCCAATCACCAATTGCCCAGAGCTGTGGCCTTCTGAACCATCCAAAGTTTCCACAGAGGAATGTTCAAGCTTCATGAAAGACTTGATGCAGATTCATTGCTCTACTTGCTCATTTTGAATGCAATGGCCACACAGTACACAGGCTCACTCAATGGCATCTACCACCCCCACTGACTACTACAGTGAGTTCGTCATTGTTCACACATGTGCACTCCAGTCCACTGTCCTTGGATGCTAGGTTATATCAATGTCACACAAACCATTTTTGATATAGTAACAAATGGCTGGACTTTTTACAGACAGACCTTGTATATCGTGCTATATAAATATGGCCTGAATTGGTTGTGGAAGTTCAACTCCTAACAGAGGTATCAAAAGGACCTGTCCCATAGCATACAAATAGCCTCTTCTTGATGGTATTTTCCAATTGTTGACTAAAAAGTAACAAATTACTTTTACTCAATAATTTTTTTGCTAATATTTCTGTTGGAGAATTAGTGTTTTTTCAATGGATTTTAAGATTTATAAGTCTGCATTGTACATTATGAGTACTAATCTTTGTCTTGTCTGTGGCTATTTTTCTACTTTGTCACTTAAGTGTTATGTCATTTTTTAAAATATCATTTAATGTGTTTGGTGGAGTCTAATTTATCAATTATTTGCTTCATGACACTTTCCATAGCTTTTATACTTGGACAAGTCTCTTTTCATTGACTTAAATATTCACCTATAATTTCTGCTATTCACCTATAATTTTAGTTTCATTAAAAAATTAACATTAAATCACAATAGTTTATTTTGGGGTTAAGACATATTTCATTTAAAATTTATAATAGCTATTTTTTTATTATTTTTGGTAATCCATGTCTGCCTTATTGGATTATTAATGTTTGAGAATGCAATTTTATTTATACATTTGCCTTTTATATAACAGCTTAGCTAAACTATATTATTTGCTCTGATAGTTTATTTGAAGAGTTTCTTGGCATTTCTAAAAGGAAAAAATATCATAAGAAAATAATTATTGTTTTATTTCTTCCTGTCCAGCCTATACACCACTTATCTTCTTTTCTCTCCTTACCCCTCAGGGAGGTTCTGGCACACGGTCGAATAGAAGTAGTGACTGTGGGCTTCCTGACCACATTGTTGCCTTCCATAGTAATGCTCCAACTTCACATGATTTGGGGCGGTTGTTGTAGACTTTCCATAGATTCTGTTTATCAGTTTAAAGAAGTTCACTTTAATGTTTAATTGCTAAGCATTCTTTAAAACCATGCTTTATCTTGGAGTAAGAAGTTTTCCTTATCCAGAGAAATGTTTTATTTCTTTCCTCATTTAAAAGGGGATGGAACTACACTAATTAGGAATTCAGATGTCAATCCATCTGAAATTGCATATGGTATTTTTTTTATACATTGCTGGATTCAATTTGATAATATTTTATTCAGGTACTTTTTGACTTACACTATTAAATAAGACCAGCTTATTTTCCTTTCTCACAGAACTTTGGTATTCTTTTTGGAATCAAAGTTATATAAGCATTATAAAATGAGTTGGGAAGCATTTCTTATTTTCCTATTTTCTGGAAGAGAATATTTGGTTGAATTAGTCTTCAGAACCAACTGGGCCTGGGGTGGGTATGCGTATATGTGTACTGTAATAATAACAAATATTATTCGGGTTGGCTGTTTGCAGAGGTGGACATAAGCAATGGGACAAGATAATCCCATCCCTGTATAAATATGAGAATTCTCCAATCAACTGTGAGAGTGTATTTACCCTTTTTTTCACTCTGGGCTGGTGTGTCTTTCTTTGGCCACACAGCGCAGTTACGGCTGTGCTGTGCTGGTTGTGGGCCTTTTTAAAAGACTGGGCAGCTTCTCTTTTGGCTCTCTTGAGATCAGCCACCACGGAAAGAAACTCATGCTAGATCACTGACAGATGAGAGGAGAGGGAAAGACATGCAGCTAGTCCAAGTCTGATCCTGCCGCCCCAGACGAAGCACCAGACACAGGATCAAAGCCGTCCTGGAACCCTCAGCCCCAGATGAGCTGCCCTAGACAGCACAATGTGAACGAGAAATGAACTGTCTGTTCTGAACCCTACCCTAATTTCAGAATCGTGAAAAGGAATAAATGATTTTTGTCCTGAATTCTTGTGTGTAGTTGGTCTATTTCTGTTTCTTGTTTAGTGTGATTGACCTGACTGATATCTGGTTTCCCGGTTGCCCCTCTCTCACATTGCTTTTTCATATTCTTTCATTACATATTTCAATCTGGTAGTGTAATTCCCTTTTCTTATTCTTGTTTTTCAAAATATTGTAGCTTTTCCTGCCTGCTTTTTATTTTAGGTGAACGTCAGAATATTTTTGTTGACTGTTTAAACCCTTTGGAATTTTCATTAGTGTTGCATTAAATTTATGAATTATTTTGGGAAGAATGTTTTCATGATTATCTTTATAACCTAAATCATGATTTGTGTTTTCATCACATCTTCAAATATTTCTATATTTCTTAGTGATTTTTATAGCCATTCTATGTTTTGTTTAATTCTCCATTCACTCATTCATTCATTCCTACTTCAAGGGGCACATTTCCCATTCTGCAGCCTACTGCTACAAGTGTAAAGGACTTTATAGACTGCACTTTGTATATTAGTTCTGTCACCTGATATTATTTTTGCTCTACTTCACACTCTTTTTCTCTACTTTGCACTCTTTTTCTATTTATTTTTATTTTATCTTGGTTCTGATGTGTCAGGGCCTCCTGGAATCCTGCTGTGGGCATTCACGGCCAGACTTTTAGACCCCAGCTTGCTTGGTCATTGGACGTAGGCTGCCTGGAGCAGGGTATGACCATAGGCAAAGCAGTTCTAGGCAGATGAGTCTGATCCTGAAGTTGCCGTCAGCTGGAGGTTCATTGCTGACCACATTCCTCTCAGGTGTGCAGCAAGTTCAACCTTGAAGGGGGACCTGGGCGGTGGGTGTATTGCTGTGTTCACCACAGACTGGTTCTGAGAAACTTGGGCAAGTCCTGTCCTTGGCCCTGCTAAGCGGAGGTGTACGAGGTGGTTCTCTGTAATATCTGCTCCTTCTCACTGTGCTGAACTCCCCATGTTTTTCTCAAACACAGCTTTGCCTCTTTTCCCTGATGGGTGTTTATTTAACTTGCTTTAAAGTCACTGGAGAAGCTTGATTTACAGCTTTGATGTAAAGAGTGATGGCAAACCCCTCAGCATGTAGCTGTTCGCACATAAGCCGCAGCAAGGCACAGCCCTGACCGAGCAGGAGGCCTCGCTTCTGGCCCTGGAAAGAGGTCCAGCATAATTGCTTCATAGCTTTCCATTTAATTGAAACCTGTTGGTATGCCACTGCCTTTGTTTTCTCTTTCTACGTTGCTTTTGTGGCTTGCAGATTTCCATGAAGTTCTAACTCCCAGGCTTTCTGTAAGCCAATGGACCTAAAATTTCATTAATGCCTAGTTGGCTGCCATCTCCACTTCTTCACACCCAGAAGATGATGTCTCTCATATTTTCAATGAACATTTCTGTCCTTGAAGCCAATTAATCATCTCCAGCTGATGCCATCACTGAAAAAAGTCCATAGGTGGAACCAAATTATTTTTCTTTTTACATTACCTGTTTCTCTAATCATCTCAACTGAGTTCTCCTTAGGACCACTAGCTAATGAAAGGAAGACAAATTTAGAGATGGATATGAAAGCAGCAGAACCCTAACTTATGTCATTAAACAAAGGTATTTCCATTGAATTTTCAAAGAAATATCTATTTAAGTCCAAGTATCTATTTACAATTAGATACTCTGAGCAACTAATTTAAAACAGTAGTCTGTGATCAAGAGGTTTTAAACACTCCTAAGTAGTGACAACTGTTTATTTTAATAATGCCTACTTAGATTTAGTACTACAAAATTTGCTTTAAAAACTCATTGTATGGCATGTCTTCTCCCAATATTCTGTTCTTACTGGTATATAAAACTAAATTATTAAAGACTGGACAAACTACAGATAAAAAGAGACCATGCCCCGGAGAACAGAAGGGAATTCCACCAGCTGCAGTGACACAGAAGTTGTGTTGAAACTAGAAGATCGTGAACTATACACACTCCCCAAACAATGCCATAGAGCATGGTGGGTCAGAAAACAAGGCAGAAAGAGATTTCTGACTCACCTCTACTCTCAGTGTTAGCTCCAAGAGACAGAAGATTCCCTGACCAGAGGAAAGGTCAGCCTCTCTTCTCACCTCCTATGTATGATTTTTTTGTGTGATGGTGCCAAATATAGTTCCCATTCTCTCTCAAATTCCTAGTCCCCTTTGGATATTCCCTTTTTCACCCATGGCAGCAACCTGATAGTTGCAGGGATGAAAGGAGGGGAGCTCAGGGATGTGTGATCTCTCCAAATGTGTTATTTGCTTCAACTAAGAGGTTGTACGTCAGGAAAGAAAGAAAAAGAATGTAGAGTGTGCAAGAAAGGCTTTCAGGATGGTGTGCCTGAACAAAACAAGCCTCAGGCTGCATCCATTTTTCCATTGGAGTCAGAGACCTGGAGCCACACTGGAAGGCTCTGCACAGCAGCGTGTTTGAGATGGAGGGCTGGTCAGGACGCAAATAAGGGGGTGGAGGGTGGTGTCTGGAGACAATGGACCGCTTCCGACTGCAAACAAAAGTAAGGTCTGAATAGACATCGCCTTGTTTAAGCATGAAGAACAGAAACAACATGAGGCCTATGAAACATTCTCAGATTTGCACTTTGCATACTGGCATAGGATAAGCATTTGAAATAGTATTAGAAACGTACTTCAAACATCTTGTCATAGCTACATATCACACTAGATGTATATACTGCTATTTTCTAAGTTATTCCCCTGTTCCCAGAAATTGTATGATTTTCACTAACATAAACTAAGATATGACAACCAAATCTGTGATCAGGATTCTCGTGTAATTAAAATATCTTTGTAAGAAGAGAACTCTAGATTGGGATTACTCATAAATGATGATTGCTGTTTAAACTATCTTGCTGCATACTATCTAGTTACTTTCTAAAATACTGTAGCAGTTCTTTGCCACTACCAACAATGTGTGAGAAGGCTTATTTTAGTGGACAGTTGCCAGCAATGGGCTTCATGGATTTGTTCTCTGTTAATAACATAATTCATGAAAATGTATGTATTATTGTTGTAACCATTTCCTTAATTAACAGGAAGTTTGAACATTTGCAATTATTGCAAGCAATAACTATTACATTTTCTCTTTTTGTGAAGTTTCTGACTGTGTATTTCCATTTATTTTGTAGTAAAATGGTACTAGGAAAGATTTCAATGGTTCAATTTTCCATCTAGGTAAAGGGGAAGACAATTTTGTGGCAGTTGAATGACAGGCTATAGCCCTAAATTAAACCATGAAAGCCATAACATCCTTAGTATTTTCAAAGGTCTATTTTGATAATAGATATCTATGATTGGATATTAATAATTGTAGTAATATCATCAGCTGGTGTTATTTCTTATTTTCCCAATGTGCAAGTGGTGTAAGTCTTGAATAAAAATATTATTTCAAGGTCGAACTATATTTTGTTTTGTTAGTAGACAGAAAAAGTGAGACTTATAGGGACAGAGCTAGAATTCAAATCCAATAAATACGACTCTGGAAGCCAGGCTTCCCTGCTTCCAGCACTGTCCTTGAGGGCATTCACACGTACAACAGAAGTCCTTGCGGGGGCCACTACAGTCTTTGTTTAACTGTAAGCATCTTACAAATTTTAGCTGGTTTTCTTTTGAAAACAATGCTTATTTTTAAGAATACAAGCATATGATCAATCACTATCCCAGGAAAACTAATAATTTTTGCTGGGTCGAGTAAAAATAATTATTATTAATTGGGAGTGTTTGCAAGGTATTTCATTTCTTAAAAACTGGTTTTGCATATCCATCATTGCAACCTATTATGAAATAAAAATTAAATGTACAAACACCATGTATTTCTGATCCTACTTTTGTAAGAAAATATGAATGTCTTCACAAATATATGCGAATATATGGGTAGTCAAATGATAAGCATGTATTTCAAAATGCTCACTGGTGAGGTTATGGGGAATTTGAAAAAATTTGGAGTATGTGTTTATTAAAAATACAATATTTATGTATTATTTTCATAGTCATCACATTTAATATTTTTTATATTTTTAAAGCAATTTAGAATTAAAGGCAAAGGCCAAAGTTAAACATTTTACATGGCTAATATATTTAATACATAAGGAACTTGTATAATCTTATCAGAAACACAAAGGAAACCTGAAGAGGAATGGTAAAAAATTATGACATTTGTTCCTCATAATAATCTAAAATAAATAGAACAGATTTTTATTTTTGTTTATAGATTGAGAAACTACAATTTAGAGAAGTTTGAGTTTTTCTGAACTTAAATAGTTAATAACTTAGGAAATCAGAACCAGAATGAACATTTTCTGAATATGAATAGACAGTGTTAGACCTTCGTTTTTAAGGACAAACATAGCCAAATAAAGCAGCTGCAGTCCCTTGTAACCAGAAAAATGAGAAAATGCCCTGGAGAAAATGAAGTCAGAACTTGGAAAGTGAAGTAGAGATGGGAACCCGCAGTCTGCTGTCTGCTGATGGTGTGCTTTTTTTTACAGTGGAAACAGAGGTGTGAGGACACCCTGAAAACCCAGGGGCGTGGTGCCTATGGAAAGAACAATTCCAGTTGGCCTGCAGCCGCCCACGCTCCTGGAGGGCCGATCTTTGCCGGATGTGCTCTGAATTACCCGAGAGGCACTGGCCACTGCCGCCTAGTGTGTCAGCGTTGGAGCCAGGCGTCCTCCTGACTCACGCAGTCGTGGCCCAAACGTGCAGCTCCAGAGCCAAGTCTCCATTCCCCACTCAGAAATGTCTGCTAAAGTGGTTGCTTACTTCAAATCCAGTTGCTTAAAATGGTCTGCTGTGCTTTATGAACTTCCATTCCTCTCCTGTGTTTAGCTAGCAGCTCTCCTAAGAAGTCAGGATCCTAGAGCACTCCTTGTTCCAGAGGGGAATGGCCCTCCTTGGGTGGATCAGGCTAGTAGTTCCTTGGGCTTCCTCAAGTTCTGATAAATTGTGTTGAATGAGCAGTTAGAGTTAGGTTCCATCAGTCACAAAACAGATCCCAATATCCAAGGTGATCCAGGCTGAGATACACGTGTGGGATCCCGGAGCTGAACCATAGAGGTCTTAGGTCCTTAGCTGGCATTGGTAGTGGGTATAAGGAGATATGCTTCTTTATGAAAGTTTGGATTCGGGCTAAGAAGGAGAGCTAAATTACAACAATTTTATGTGGAGATTTTAAGATGGTTACAGTCTGACTTGGTCATAGGAGAGAAAGGAAAGTGAAAAACAGTGATTTTCAAATAAATAATACAGTATCGAGTGTCTTGTTAAGTGCGACAGAAAGCTATACACACTGCATGTTTTGTTTTGGGGCCGTTTGGCATCCATTTCAGTTTCTTTTGGTAATGGCACCTGAATTTCCATTTGGAGATGACATTTCTCCCCCTAAATACAGTCTACTAGTCAAGGAAGGCCCGTTGGAAATTCTCTGCCTGAAATTTGAATTGTGTGTAGGACGATGAAAGGCTGTTAATGCTCACAGTTGACTCAATACAGCATCAGTCCCTGGCCAGCACTGTATTTCCCGCAGTCCAGTTTCTTACGTTCTGCCTGGATTCCAAGTCTTGTGTCAATCCTGTGAGCTTTTCTTTGCCCTTCCAATAAACTCTCTGTTTGCTTTAGTTAGTCATTATATGGCGATCACGACCAAAGGACCTTCACTAATACACTAATACTTCGGATTAGGCAAAGTAATTAAAGTTGAGCTGGTGATGTTCATAGTACTAGCAATATAGGTACTGACACTTATGGGCAATTCTATTTTTCTGAGAAGAGAATGGAGCTGCAAATCGAAAAAATTCAGGTGATCGGGAGAGTGAGAAGGTTATGGAGGCAGATACAGCAAAGTAATATATTTACTTTGTAATTTATTTGGAGCTTGGCCTGAAAGTGTAAGTTGATTCTTCCCCCCCCCTGTTTTATTATGAAAATGTTTAAAAATAGATAGCAAAGTTGAACAAATTTTACACTGGATGCTCCGATCTATTCTGTTATTAACATTTCACTGCATGTGCTTTGTCACATATTACTCATTCCTCTAATTATCTATTACACCATCTTATTTTTGAAAATGCATTTCAAAGTAAATTACACATTTCAATATACTCACATTAATTTTACTATATCATATATACATCACATATACATATTTGAGTTTGTAGTCTTTTGATGTAAAACATACAATGAAATACACTAACTAGCCTTAAGTGCTAATTTCCTGAGTTTTAATACATACACACATTTGTATGGTCCAAACTCCTATTAGGATACAGAACATTCCTTTCATCCTAGAAAGTCCCCCTGTGTTTCTTTCTAGGCAATCCATGCTCTTCTACCCTCTCTCACTGAGGTCAAGCATGTCGATTTCTCATAGAGCTGATTTCATATAATTGAGTCAACAAGACAGCAACCTGGGTGGTAGAGGTACTAAAACATTACTGGAATATTTATATGAAGAAAATTATATTTAGCGTAACTACTCTTGGGTAGGGTTCCGTGGGTAGTTGAAGAGTGTTTTGCCTACATAAGCATGGGGGTGGGAGAAACTGGCTTCTAGGAAGCACCCTCTAGTCATAGTCAGGGGGTCTCTGGTTTGAAGAGAATGCAGGAGAGGCTGAGGACTGTGATCACCATTCAGGTGGTCTCTCCTCTAAGTAAATGTTGCACACATACCTGAGTGATATCTGTTTGAAGATATACAAATGATTAGCTCTTTGTAGTGTTAAATGATCTGTAAGTGTCCTCAGCTGTCTCCGGGCCTGAAATGAAAGGAAAATACGCACTGAATAAATGTAGGGCAATTCTGTTTATGTTACCTTACTTACTAACAGGGAGACACATACTTTTGTATCTTTCTCTTGTCCATTTCTACAGAACTCTTGACTGAGAAGATTGGAAAGACGGGGCAGGAGAGCGTGGAGTTTTAAATTCACAGATGGCAGCCTCTGGACAACAGAAGTGGGTGGGCTGGTTCTGGTGAGGACAGGATATCCTCTCCTGTCTCTGCTCCTTTTTCTCAGAGAAGTTTCCCTAACAGTCCGTGGTTGTCACGAATTGGCGAAACTTCAGATTTTGATGTTTTCTGTCTACCTTTCTGCTACTATTTCCTGCCATCAACAGAAGAGTTGTCTGACTATTCAGCATAATTCAATTTTAAACTTGCGTCCACAGGAGGGGCAGGCTCCTTAGTTCTTTCAAAGGGTTATCTTTACCCGGAAATAAAGATGTATGTGGTTCAGTGAGGCAGAGCCTCACATCTGTTAGGATGCTTATTATCAAAAAGATAACAAACATTTAATTCTGGACATATTTTTCTTTTATTCAGACCTTTTATATAACTATTTCATTGATTCTAGTAATTTATAGATGTATCCTTTGGCATTTTCTCCAAATCACAGTGACCATGGCTTATGATCCTTTGAGTAACAATGTTACATGTTATTATACATTTCATATTGTCTTAAACTGTGTTGTTCAATCATAAGAAGTTTCCCAGGTTACATCTTCCAAACACCATGTGATCTCACCTATAAGTGGAACCTAATTAGTAAAACAAACAAGCAAGCAAAATCACCGGAGACATTGAAACTGAGAACAAACGACAGTAACCCGAAGGGAGAGGAGAGGGAGATAATGGGGGAAAGAAGAGAAAGGGTTGTCAATGAACATGTATAAAAGACCCGTGGACAAAGCCAAGGGCGGGCAGGATTGGGGGTGAGAAGTGTGGGTGGGTGGAGTGGGAGAAAGTGGTGGTGGGAAAATGGAGACAACTGTATCTGAACATTAATTAAACATGATTTAAAAATAAAAAAACAAAAAAATAACTAGAAAATTGTTTTCTAAGGGTTCCAAAATATATCACTGAGCTAACTGGTGATGGGGTGTTTAATTATTTTCCCACTCCAGGTCATTTTAGGTTGTCTCCGTATTTTACTGGTATAAATAATAGATTTTTGCACATACTATGTCCTGGATTTGGCACTTAGGTACCAGTGTGAAGGGAAGCTACTGGTAAGGGATATTACTGCTTGTTGAGGAATATGTATGCCCTACCCTCAGTATACATAGGAAGAGACAGTGAAGAACAAAGAAAGAAAGGAAGTAGTCCGTGGAGACGGTAAGTGTGCCCACCCCCGTGCCGCGGTTGGCTACTCTCCACCCAATCAGGAGCGCTAAGCCACGGGAGCCTATTTTGCAGAAAATAACTGCTGTCCTTATGCAACTTCATATTTTAAATATTCAGCTACTTTACATTGCTAAATATATTACTTGCCATTTTGTACCCATGTTGCTGCCTATTTTACCTCTCTAATTTTATATGCAATTCCAAAACTTTCATTCTGTGTTAATGGCATAAGTAATATATATTTCTTGTCTTTATTCCTATTACCATATATGAAGATGCCACACATACTATACCTTCATCTACATTCCAGTGTTTTTTTAAACAAAGTTATTAATGTCACATATTTGAAATGGAGCTGTAGACCAGTAATCATAGTACCATGTGTGACAGGAAGACACAAAAGCATCTGGAAAAGTAGTTTCTGTCTCACTGATTGCCTATTAAAAGGATTTATTGGTTTGTAACCCAGAGGTTACTGACCTCTACAGTCGTCAGAAGGAGCACTTCCCTTTAATTCTCAATCAAAGAATCTGAGCCCTCATTACGCTTGACCACAGGAAAGTTGGGCTTCTCCCATCTTGTCCTCCCGAGGTCTCCGGGACTCCCTGCAGAATACCGGAACGCTTTCCCGTTCATTCCTAGATTTCACTCCTAGCTGGGCCAGCAACCTCCCTCTGGCCTGTGTCTCTGATCTTTGGATAATAACGCAGTGTCGTTTCTCCTCCACTGGCTTCCTCAGTTACTTCAGCTCTTTCTCCAACCTTCAGTCTAAGTGTGGACACGGGCCCACTGATTCACACCCAAGCCGTGGCCATTAACCAAGTTTGCCGACAGCACTCGGTGATGAAAGGGGATTCAAACACAGAGAAGAAAGTACTGGATATTAGACACAAGTGTTTCCAAGATTTTTAAACACATTTGTAAGCTATTCCTCAATCCCAGGATCCTCCAGGACGTCTCTCCTGTTACCACCACCTTATTGTCATGTTGCATATTCCCTCAAATGGGATGTCTTTGACCTTGTGCCCCGCAAGGGAGGCTAGGCCTATCAATTCCTCCCCAACCCAGCAACGGGAAAAACCCTCCCTTCTCCCACTCCACCACTTAATTTTAGCCCAACTTCCCAGTTACAAAACAAACAAACAGAAATCGGTAGGTAAGCACCTTTGTCTATATGCAGCCTTCATGAATTTTAAAGAGCAGATTCAAAAAGACATAGATTGATTTTTAAAAATATATTAAGCCAAATCCCCATCTACAAGGAAATTTTTAAAAATACTCTATGAAATAAGTACTGATTCAAAGATGAACTGTAACTACTAAGGAGAATATGAGAGGCGTCTAATATATGATAGAACATAACAGTGTTACTCAGAGTATCATCAATCATGGTCACTGTGATTTGGAGAAAACTCCAAAGACTAAATCCAAAAATTATTCTTTTGGATGGGTTGAGTTTTATAAAACAAAATTTTTAAACTCTGCATATTTCCTTACATGCACCAGAGAAGTCCATAACCAAACTCAGTAAGAAGGGCCCACAGTAGGACTCCTTCAGGGTTCTAGCAATGCAACTTTCTTTTTTTTTTAAAGAGAAGAAATAACAAGATTTTTTAAAAAGCCTTCCCAAATAAGTTCAATACTTTAACAAGTGTTTTTCATCAAGACGAGAAGAAGCTCCAGACACCATGTCTCTTTGGGGTAGGGGAAGAGTATAATGCTGTAAAAAAACAAAACATAAAACTTCCTTTGCAAAAGAAAGGAAAAAAGGCGTCTTTGATTTCCGTGAATGTAGCACACACAGAAAGTGGCAGTTTCCTGAGGCTCCACCGGAAATGGAGGAATAGCGGAGGACAGGAGGGAAGGACAGGATTTCTTTCTTGGGCCAGACCTGTGAGAAACACTGGCCAACTGTTAGGGCTTAGCAGGGCCCACAGGTGATCTGTGTTCCAGATTAGCCCCCTGGAGTCTGGGGGCATCGGCATCTCCAAGAATTCATTTGTGTTGAGCATTGGGGAGGGGAATCCACTGTTACTTGATGAATAGGGAAGAATAGACCCCATGGTCTGAGAGAGCATCCACAGTCACTTGATTTTGCAGACTGCTGTTCTCCTCGACTGAACCACGGGCCGAGGGCACAGGGGTGTACTGGGAGCCCCTTGCAGAGCTGCAGCTCAGGGAGAGGTGGCCCAGTTGCTGGGTAACAGGTCCCGTCACAAAGGCAGGCTGGAGAGAAATGGGGTGATCCATCCCTGGTGTCAGAACTGAACAAGAACGCTGCATGAGGTGGCGCATCCAGATGGGTTAGGTACTTGTGATGTCTGAGTTAGTCTCTAATGTGAAGGCCCAGGAGATGGAAGATACAGGGACAGTGCAGACTGAGCAAGCATCCTGTTGGGGGTGATGTAAGGAGCTGGGTAAAACCCATTCTGAAGAGCTGTAGTGGGGTCATACGTCAAGGCCATACCACTCACGTCTCCATTCTTTGGCCAGGTGCATCCATTTCTCAAAAATTTCCCTTGGTTTTGTCATGTCTTTGGACTACCATCAGCAAATTTGCGAAGCAATGGGTCAGATGGGGCTGGTACTCCAGAGGGTGTCTTAATATATTTTCCATTACAGTAGGTGATGATGGCTTCACACTTCTCTGTGGACACCACCCTTGCAAAACCACCCCCTCTGCCTGTCCTGCTGGTATCTTGAAGGATTTGAGTGGAGATAACTTGGTCAGAGGGCTTCAGCATTCCTTCCAGTCCTTGCTTATCCACTGACAGTGGGAGGTTTGGTAAGTATAAATTTGTGGGGTCCTGCTCCTGCGGCTTTGCCAGCTGCTCCTGTACAGCACTGGCTTTCAGCGCTGTTACAGCTTCGTGTGCTGACAAGGACTGTCCAAGTCCGCAGAGCCAGAGACTTTGAATCTGTCTGTGGTCTTGTCCAGTATGGCCTTATGGGGGACACGGTCTCGCCATATGACTGACACAACTTGACAAGATCCTGCTCAGTAGTGCCTGGATGCAATCCCCTGATGTAGAGGTTGGTTTTGCTCAGCCGGTCATTTCCATAGTTCCCACTGCTGCACTTAGGGGTTCTGTTGCTTGGACTAGGTGGTGCCATCTGCTGAGACAATGACACATCTGGCTTTTTATTGTTCTTGTTATAGCCCAAAGTCTGGAAGTCACACACAGCAGCATTTTCTCTTTAATAATAGGGAGCTGAGAGAGGGGAGAGGCAAAGGGACAGGGATGGGGGAGAGAGAGAGGGAGAGAGAGAGGGAGGAGAGACAAGGAGAGAATGAGGAAAGGCAGGAGGGGGAGGGAGGTAAAAATTATTATAATTAATAAAATAGCTAAGTGAAAGGCCCCAAAAGAAAAACATGTCCAGAACTAAATGTTTTTAACTATTTACCATAATAGATAATCAAAAGGTCTAATGTGGAAATGAAAGTTTTATGAAAAAGAAAATATTTAATGGTAACTTAAGAAATGTGGCAATCTAATATAGTTATCAATATACCAAGTTATTGATTCTATTATTTATACATTTCTTCATCAGTCACACAACTGCCTTTGCATGTCTGCGTCCCAGCTATGGCATGAGCACTGGGACACACCAGTGAAGGGGACAGGTGGAGTGCCTGCCATCGTGGAGATTATCGCCTACATAAGAGACACACATTGTAAATTTGCATATCTAAATAATTTCATGTCTAATTAAAACTGATAATTGCAGTATGTAAGGCAGGGCCTACCTGCACATGTGGCATGAAGTGGGAGACAGTGGCACGTTTGAGGCATTCAGAAAAGGCCATGGTGCCTGAATGCGGAGAACAATAGGAGAGTGAGTGAGGGGCGTCAAGGGAGGGAGGCCCTTGTTGTGTGGGGCTTGTTCACCATGCTAAAGACTTTGACTGTTATTCTGGGAGCCATAGGAAGCCATTGAAAGGTTTCTGTGAGGATTTAAAAAATGTAATGACAGGAAAAACCTATATATTCAACAGAAAAGGGAATATTTTAAAAGTTGTAACCAGAAATAAAATACTTTCGTATTGAAAAATGTTTATTCAGAATTCTTAGTGGGAAAATAGATAACTAAAGTAACATTTAATATTAAGTATGATATCAGCTAGTTAATATAGGCACATGAATAGAAAAAACCAGCAATAGTAATCTTGTGATTGAGACTTTCAGTGAATCTTTTTTCTGTAATATTTTTCTGTTTTTTCAGATATTCAATAACAAATGTCTATTAATTTAAAAACTTTAGAAAATTTGTGTAAATAGTTTAATTTCTAATCCCATCTGAATTGGTTGCTTATCATATAATTTATTTATGGGCTCAATAAAAGTAAGCCTCAGGGTAAGATTTTGTTCATTTACTTTTATAAAATTTAACTTCATTTGAATATGGGTGAGCCTAACACATACATGTATATGTGTGTGTCTATGGGTGATCCACTGTGTTTCACTTAACATTCAATTATGAATATTTTCAAATCATAAAATACCTTTCTAGAGCAAAGTCTCATTCACTGAATGGTGTTCTAACTTATGGATATTCTATATAATCAATTAACCGAATCTAATGCTACATATAGACAGTTCCTCAAATTTTACTATTTAAACAGTTTTTGAAGGATTATATTTTAAAAGAGCTATGCTTTCCCTCCCTTCATCCTTCCCTTCTCCTCTCTCTAAAAAAATAAATAAATAAAATCTTAAAAAAATAACTATGGGAATATACAAAAATATAAAAGATTAAATTCCAAAGATAATATAATTGAATGTATACATAAGTTTGCTTTCAAATAATGGCAGAAATTACAATAAAAAAATTCTTGGTTTTGTCAACATATGAAATGGAAACATTTACTGTAAAAGAAAACCATAAAGCTAAAAGACAAACAGAAGAGAGAAACAAAGAAACTGAGAAAATCATTTGTAACCCATATAACAGCTTAAAATAACAGCCATAACTTACATGTTTATTGGAAAAAAATAAATACAGTAATTGCTAAATAGGAATCAGTAGGGAATTTGCAATGGCCAAGAAAAAAGTTTTCAATTTCAACATTGAAGATATAAAAATGCAAATTAAAATAAACAAATATAACAACTCATTGTGGTGGTCATTTCACAGTATATACAAATATAAAATAATTTTGTTGTATGCCTGCAACTAATATGCTGTTATATGTCAATTATATCTCAACTAAAAAACAATACAAATGTATCTTGGCAAATTAAGTACAGTGAAGAATCCTAAGACCCAATGTGAATGTGGGTACAAGGAAAAACTCTTACTAGTAGCGGAGTATAGACCGGCATAATTTTTGGCATCTACTAACCTCCCCAAATATTTGTTAATTGAATAAAAATGAAAGAAAGTAAACTTCTAGGAATGTTTATTAAAAAGTGGTTTGCGAGTAAATAGGCAGCATTGTTCTAAGAAGGTAATTTGCATTTTGTGTCAGACTAACCCTGTTCCCTTCTCTGACAGGGAGGCAGGCTGGTAGGGGAAGTAAATTCAAGAGACACTGCATCTTCTCGCCTTCGGCCAGGTGTATGACATTACCTCTCCAATATGCTTATAGCTGATAGAGAGCAATACGGGCTTCTGTGAATCTAAAACAGAGTTCTGTGGGCGTTTGTTTTAATAGTCAGTGGCTGGACCTTATTCTAGTCCTATTGACTCTCTAGAGTCAAGTCCAGGGAATCTTCCAGCTGCTCCGGTGACTTTTAAACACACAAAGATCTGAGCACCTTTGGGCTAGATGCCAGAAACATGATGAGAACTAATGCATATGGAGATGTTCGTATGATCCGTACTCTGGGTCCCCCGAGATGTGCTGATAATAATTTCATCAGTGACTTGGATCATGAGCTAAGGATTGTACCTTACAAATTTTCACATATCACAGAGCTGGCCAATACCTTGAATGATTGTATCAAATACAAAGGGTGGGACAGCTACCCTGAAAGGAGATTTGATGAAAATAAAGGTAAGGTCATACACTTTTTCTAAATGTGGACTGCACAAAGCGAAAGATGATGGAGAGAAACAGTTTGGCTTAGCAGCAACGGGTACTAACAGGTCATAAGGGCTTTAGTCAGTAGCTCTGTTTCAGTATGAGTCACCATGGTGAACTAGCTGTGCCAAGGGCTAATACTATTTTAGGATGCAATAGTGCAAAGTAACCAGAATACTCCCCAAAAGGCCTTTAGTTTGTGCCAATTAGTCCACATCCGATGTATTCAGGTTAGGTGCCAAACTCTAGGGAGGCTATTCATCAATGTATTTATGTTTAGAGAAGAAAAAGTGACTTGAAATTATGCATATTAAGATACAAGGAAAGAAGAGGGATTTTCAGCCTGAAATAGAATGAACAGGTATGGGAGAAGGGGATGCACAGAGTATTTAGTTTTTAATTTGCCTTTTTGTTTGATTTATTGTTTTGTTATTATAAAAGTAATTGTATTATTTAATTTTTTTAAAAGTCTCACTACATATGCTTTTAAACACTGTAGCATTTCAATCTACACATGTAATTTCATATCTGGGAGTGCTGATCTTATGCCTTGACCAGCTTAAGTTTTATAATATTTTCCAGATATTGTTCTTATGATTCTCTCATGTTTATTTTCCCAGATTAAATTTGCAATTATTCTGTCAAGTAAAAATAGAATCCAAGATTTTGATTGGATCTGCATGGGATTTATAGATTAATTCAGGGAAGGTTGACATCTTTACGATACTGAATTTCCCTGTCCCAAATTAGACAGTCTTTATTTTATGTCTTTCTGCAGAGTCTTCAAGTTTAAAAATTGAGACATAGTTCAAGCATCATCAAATTCCCGGTAAATTATAAAATCCAGTGGATTTTAAAATATTCAGGGAGTTGTGCAACCATCACCACTATCTGAATTCAGATGCTTTTTATCTCCCTTAAAAGAAACTCTACCTATTAGCAGTCACTCCCCATTCTCCTTGGCAAACAAAAATCTACTTTTCATCCCTATAAATGGAAGCATATACTATATGGCTTTCTGTGTCTGGCTTCTTTCACTTAATGTAGTATTTTCAAGGTTCATGTATATGAGACATGTAGCAATACTTCATTCCTTTTTATGGCTGAATAACATTCCATTGTGCAGATACACCACGTTTTGTTATCCATTCATCAGTTGATGGACTTTGGATGATTTCCACTTTTTGGCTCTTAGTGAATAATTCTGCTGTGAACATTGTGTAGAAGTTTTTGTGTGAACAGGTATTTTCAGTTTTCTTGGTGTGTAGCTAGAAGCAAGATTGCAGGGCCTTATGGTTACTCTGCTCAACTTTTTGAAGGACTGCCAAACTGTTTTCTAAAGAGACTACACCATTTTACAATTCCATCAACCATGTGCAATGGTTCCAATTTTTCCACATCCTCACCAACACTTATTATTGTCCATTTGAAAAAAATATATAGCCATTTTATTGGGTGTGGAGTGGTCTCTCATTGTGGTTTCCACTGCATTTGTTGATGGCTAATGACATTGAATATATTTTCACATGCTTATTGGCACATTTGTATATTTTCTTTGGAGAAATGTCAGCTAAAATCTTTTGCCCCTTTTTCAATTGGGTTATTTGTTGAGCTGTACGAGTTCTTTGTATACCCTGGATACAAATCCCTTATCAGATACGTGATTTGCAAATATACTCTCCCATTCTGTGGGATGTCTTTTCACTTTCTTGCTACTGTCTTGTGAATAAGTTTTTAATTTTTATGAAGTCCAATTTACCTACTTTTTCCTTTGGTGTTTGAGCTTTTGGTTCTATCTAAGAAATCATTGTCTAATTCAAGTCATAAAGACTTACTCTATGCTTTCTCCTAAGAGTTTTATAGTTCTACCTCTTACATTTCAGTCTTTGATCCATTGTGAGTTAACTTTTGATGTGTAAAGTAGGGGTCCAAATGTGTTCTTTTGTAGGTGAATATACAATTCTCTTAGCAATACCTGTTGGAAAGTCTGTTCTTTAATATCGAATTATCTTGGCACTCATCAAAAATCAATTGACCATAAATGTATGGGTTTATTGCTAGATTATCAATTCTATTCCATTGATCTCTTTGTCTACACATATTCAAGGGCCATACAACCCTGGTTACTGCAGCTTTGCAGTAAGTTTTAAAATTGAGAAGCATAGCTCCTCTAAGTTTGTGTTTCTCTTTGGCTATTCTAGATTCTTCAAATTCTTATATTGTTGATTTCTTCAAAAATAAACAGCATCTGGGATTTTTATACAGATTTCAATGAATCTGTGGATTGATTATTGGAGAATTTCCCTCATCACAATATTAAGACCTTATTTTAATGAAGTGCTATACTTCTCAGTGGTCATATTTTGAATTTCTTTTTTTTTATGAAAGGAAAGTGACATTTTTTTAAGATTTTATTTATTTATTTTTAGAGAGGGAAGGGAGGGAGAAAGAGAGAGAGAGAGAAACATCAATGTGCGGTTGCTGCGGGCCGTGGCCTGAAACCCAGGCATGTGCCCTGACTGGGAATCGAACCTGCGATGCTTTGGTTCGCAGCCTGCACTCAATCCACTGAGCTATGCCAACCAGGGCTGAATTTCTTTTAAAAAATTTATTTCTAAGTATTTCATTTTTAATACAGTAAATGGACTTGTTTTTTGTAAAATAGTTTCATTTATCCTCATCCTTTGTGCTACTGTTGTTATATCTCCTGCTTCTATATATGGTGTAAATCCACAATATAATGCCATTATTATTTTTTTAAAGATTTTATTTATTTATCTTTAAAGGGGAAGGGAAGGAGAGAGGGAGAGAAACATCAATGTATGGTTGCCTCTCATGTGCCCCCTGCTGGGAACTGGCCTGTAACCCAGGCATGTGCCCTGACTGGGAATTGAACTGGTGACTCTGGTTCTCAGGCCTGCGCTCAATCCACTGAGCTACACCAGCCAGGTAATGCCATTATTTTTGCTTTATGTAAATTGTCAGTTACATTTGACAGAAATTGAGAAAGCAAAAAATCGCCAATATTTATATTTGCTCAAATATTTACCATTTCCAGTGTTATTTGTTCCTTTGCGTTGACACGACTTTTGCTGATATATCATTTCCTTAAGCATAAATAACTTCTTTAGGGTTTTTTATAGTGAAAGTCTGCTGAATACAAATTCTCTTAGCTTTTCTTTATCTGACAATGTGTTTACTTCGTTCTCATTTTTTGAACGTATAGCCACTGGTTGAAGAATATTACATAGATGTTTTGTTGTTTTGTTTAGCATTTTAAAGATGACATTCTCTTGTCCTCTGTCCTCCACTGTTGGACAGAAAATCAGATGTCATTTTTATCCTTACTTTCCTGTTTTTAATGTATTTTTCTCCTATAGCTCCTTTTAAAATTTTGTCTTTAACATACCTAAGTTTTATTTTAATTTTCTCTTAGTTTATGCTACTTGAGGTTGGCTGGGCTACTTGGATAAGTAGGTGCTTGGTTTAACACAAGTTTTAGAAATTTTCAGCCATTATATCTTCAAATATTTTTGACTCTTACTCTCCTTATTCTTAGAGCAGGGCTTTTACTTAAGCTCATGGTCAGCCCTTGTTCCCAGGACATGACGTTTCTGGAGTTTCAACTTAATATCCATGGTTATCAACAAGGCCTGTCAATACTGGCTGGACTAGAAACCCAACATCTCTCAGCTCCGTGCAGACTAGCTGGTCTCCATTCAGCTCTTGGTCGTGTCTCACTGACTCTTTGCTGTGTCTCGTGTGTCTCATCCTGTGTATACGAGGTCTGTCCAGAAGGTATCGGACATGGAATATGAAAAATAGAGACATTTATTGAAGAAGATAAAAGATACAAGAAACGTTGTACACAGGACAATGATGCCTCAATCACCTTCAAAGTAGTCACCTTGGGACCTCATGCAATTCTCCCAATTGCCATGAGCTGCCCCGTCATATTTTTCTGAATCTCACTGATGGTCTAAAATCTCTTCCCTTTCAAAGGTGATTTTAGATTTGGGAAAAGCCGGAAGTCACAGGGTGCCAAATCTGGGCTGTAGTGGGGGTTGAGTCACCTGGGTGATTTGATGTCTTGCCAAAAATCTCTGCATGAGACGTGATGCATGAGTGGGTGTGTTGTCGTGATGAAGCTGCCAATCACTGGTTGCCCACAGCTGCGGCCTTTTGAATCATCCGAATAGTTTCCGCCGATGAATGTTCAAGCTCTGTCATGGAACCTGCCTTTTCATGTTAAATATTTTAGAATATGCAAATTATTGAGTCAGATACTTCTAGTTTAAAAAGGGTTAGCAAATTTAGATGCCCACAGGAGTAATCCAATAACATTAAAAACAAGTAAGAAGGTCTACATATGAATCCTGTAGATGCTGAGCTATATGTATTTTTTTTGAGAACATGCAGACTAAACAAAATATTCTTTTTTAAGTATACTTATTGATTATGCTATTACAGTTGTCCCAATTTTTTTCTCCACTTTATACCTTTCCTTCCTGCATCACCCCACCCTTCAGCAATCCCCCCACTCCCACCTTAGTTCATGTCCATGGGTTGTAGATATAAGTTCTTTGGCTTCTCCATTTCCTATACTATTCTTAACCTCCCTCTGTCTATTTTGTACCTACCATTTATGCTTCTTATCCCTGTACCTTTTCCCCCCATTCTGTTTGCTCACTGTTCTGGCTAATAACCCTCCATGTGATCTCCATTTCTGTGATTCTGTTCCTGTTCTAGTTGTTTGCTTAGTTATAGTTTTTGTTTTTTTAGGTTTAGTTGTTGATAGTTGTGAGTTTGTTGTCATTTTAGTGTTCATAGTTTTTGATCTTCTTCTATTTCTTAGATAAGTCCCTTTAACATTTCATATAATAAGGGCTTGGTGATGATGAAATCCCTTAGCTTTGCTATGTCTTGGAAACACTTTATCTGCCCTCCCATTCTAAATGATAGCTTTGCTGGATAGAGTCATCTTGGGTGTAGGTCCTTGCCTTTCATGACTTTAAATATTTCCTGCGAGGCCCTTCTTGCCTGCAAGGTTTCTTTGAGAAATCAGCTGATAACCTTATGGGAACTCCTTTGTAGGTAACTGTCTCCTTTTCCCTTGCTGCTTTTAAGATTCTCTCCTTATCTTTAATCTTGGGTAACTCAATTATGTGTCTTGGTGTGTTCCTCCTTGGGGCCAATTTCTTTGGAACTCTCTAAGCTTCCTGGACTTCCTGAAAGTTTATTTCCTTTGCCAGATTGGGGAAGTTTTTCTTCATTATTTTTTCAAGTAAGTTTTCAATTTCTTGCTCTTCCTCTTCTCCTTCTGACAGCCCTATGATTCCAATGTAGGAGTGTTTAAAATTGTCCCAGAGGTTCCTAAGTCTCTCCTCATTTGTTTTGAATTCTTGTTTCTTCATTCTGTTCTGGTTGAATGTTTATTTCTTCCTTCTGGTCCACACTGTTGATTTGAGTCCAGGTTTCCTTCCCTTCATGGTTGGTTCCTGCATATTTTCCTTTGCTCACTTTATAGCCTTCATTTCATCCTTCATTTTGAAACTGAGCTCGATCAGTTCTGTGAGCATCCTGATTACCGGTGTCTTGAACTCTGCACCAGATAGGTTGTCTATCTCCTTGTCTCTTAGTTCATTTTCTGGAGTTTTGACCTGTTCTTTCATTTAGGCCATATTTCTTTGTCTTGACATACCTGTTATGTTGTAAGAGGATGGACCCTTAAGTATTCACTGGGATGGGGCAACCCTCTTCGCTGTGGTCCGAGAGGGAACATGCCACTCGCTTGACTCTCGCCCTACTCTCTGTCACTTCCCTTGCTTCCCACAAGTGGATTTCAGGTGCTAATTCACGGGTGGGTGGATTTGTGTAAGTTCTAGGACCCTGTGGGTTTTTCCAACAGACTCTCCTGTAAGACTGGGAGTTTATTCCGCTGCCATAACCCCCACAGATTTTTACAGCCAGAGGTTTTGAGTCTTTAGTTTCCTGTGCTGAAACCCTAGGTTTTGTGGTCTGTCTCACTCCCCACTTGTTCTTCCCAGCTTGTCTGCATGTGAATGTTGGGTGGCCCAGTCTGCCAGTCACTGCCTTGCCTGGCCTGGTGTGTCACTTAGCTGCGTGTCCTCTCCAACCTAGCTGCCCATCTCTGCCCCTCCTACCAGCCTGGATGAATGTTTCTTTAATTCCTTGGTTGTTGTAGTTCCATGCGGTTTGATTTTCTGGCAGTTCTGGTTATTTTTTGTTTTTAAATTGGTTGTTATCCTTTTTTTTGGTTGTGTGAGGAAGTGAAGTGTTTCTACCTACACCTCCATCTTGACTGGAACCTGAGTGATGAAACAAAACATTCTAAGCACATTTTTGGCCTATTACCGTTCGAGAGCCAGCAGTAGCAACTCCTGTTCAGTGTTGGATCCTGTCTTCGCCCTCTTAGTCTCTCTAAGCTTCAGCTTTCTCATTTGTAAAATCAGAATAATGAGACTTAATTCACAGGGCTGTTGTATGGTTTAAATGAAATAAATGCAAATAATCCTTGGTGCATAATATTCACTTAATAAGTGAAGTTCGTCTAGTCAAGTGACTTGAGTCATCTGGCTGCTATGACCAATGGCTACCTTCTTCCAAGAGATTACTAAGACCAAATCTTCTACGCTTATTTCTTTCTAACAAGTCAAAGTGTAAGTGAAGTTCCCATCATGCTCGCTGCTTCCTCACTCTTGAACTAGCTGCTCTGCATTTTCTCAGCTTTCCAACCTTTTTGCTCTTCTCTCGATAATTGCTGCTCCACAGCCAGCGATGCCTATCCTCATATATTCAACCTTTGCCTGAGTACCCCTCTACTTCTTGGCCTTTAATGAGATCGAATTCTTTCCTGAGAAGACCTGAAGTTCTCACACATGGCTGTTCACTCTCACAAACCTTGTATGTATACTTTAGGACCAGAAGGTAGGACTGGTGTCTTCCTCACTTTTTAGCCACTTTCATTTATGTACCATCTTGTAAAAAACTCTCTCCACTAAGGCTTTTTACATGAAGCTTTATTACCCTCTACCTTATTGCTTGCTATCATGTAGCAACCTTCCCAGTCATTTCTACTGTCATTCTTCTGAGAGATTAGCACCTGGGTAATCTCCATCTCAGTTCCTCCCATCTTTTCACGTTACCTGTGGGTGATGATGGCATACCTGAGTCATTCTATGCCATTAACTCTGAGCCCCTTAATTTCTTAATTGGTCATGATGTCCTCTTCCTTTCCATTTTTGCCATACTCTCTCATGTTAATTGTTAGCACTTCTAATGGATCCACTTACAAAGTCCCACCACATACATCACTATTTGTAACCACAATCTGCTTTTCTTCTAGCTGCCTGTTCAACACTCCTTCCAGAATTTTATTCAACCTCTTCAAAACATATAATCCCATAACCCCTCTAGCTCCTTCTTTTTTTTTTTTTTAATTTTCCTCTTTGTCTTCAGGTTAGAGTCTAAGACTCATGAATTGAAAAATACTCTTTTCTGTAGCCAAAATTCTTTTTCACTTCTATTTCATTCATCACCTCAGTCTGGCAAATGTCTGATCCTAGATGAATCTACTTATTTATTCCTCCCGTGTCTGCACCAAGTGCTGCAGGAGGAAGTCACACAATAGCTCACAATGGTTCAGCTATAAAATCATAATTTGCTCACCCATTTTCTACAATAGGTCTGTCAAAACTCCTTCTCGGTTTCCTCCCACTCTGAAGTTTTGTACCACTAGAGTGATGAAATTTGGGCCTTGTGTTATGAGAGGTGTAGAAGAGGCTTCTGGTCCAAGCCAAGAGGTAGATATCCAGCCCCTGTTAATAACCTTCGGCAAATGTGTAGTGATTCTCCAGCCCCAGTTTATACATGAGCAACATAGTCCCAGTGCTCAGTTCTCTAGGGTGCATGCAGTTCTGGCTCAGCACAGCACTAGAGTCCTACGGTTTCGGTTTCCTTCACCAAAGGGCACTACAATCCCAGCTACAAGGGCCTGTGTCCCACTGGGTCCTCTACACTTCCTGACTTCAGCTCCCACCGAACACTATGGGTTCCTTCTCTGTTTCTCATTCCTAAGACCTCTCTCCTTCTCACTCTTTGGCTCTGTAGTTTAAAATTTTTATTTACAATTTCATGTAGGGTTTATAGTCATTAAGAACTGGAGAGAATGATTTGTAGTGCATGTATTTTTTCCATCGTGACCTAGAAATCTAAACCTCTCTTTTGTTGCAGATGTACTTTATTTGGAACAGATGTAATTTTCTATTTGTTTGTGTGAGTATTTGATTTGATTAATGTCTATATCCTCCATCAGACTCGAGGCTTTGTTTGGGCAGAGACCATGTCTACTTTCGTTCACTGTGTTTCTTCAGTACAGGGCACAACTCTCGCATTTTATAGGCATTCAGTAGTTCATTAAATGGATAATTTATTATTACATATGTAACAGTGTCTTTTAGCATCCTAGACCCATGCAGTTCTTAGTGCATTCCTCTTACCTCATCAATCTAAAATTCCCCTCCCCTAAGACTCATGGCTATTTGGATCAGGCCTTTCTCATCATCTGCTTGTCAGCTTCAGACTGTGCTCCGTATCATCACTTACAATTGTAACAATACACTCTCATTATCTGAGAGCGCCCTGGAATCATTTATGATGCCTTTGGTCACAAGGCACAGAAATGCACAGTTTAATTTGCCTTGAAAGATAAGAGAGTTTATAATCCATATAATAAAAATGAAGCGTAGGGTAGCCTCAGGCATGTCTCTCAGGGTTGATTTTGTTTTTCTGTAGCTTCCTTAGACTCCGTCCTCCTCTCGGCATTGGTATCATCCTTAAGCTGGTAGCAAGATACCAAGACATGATAACATCCAAAGGAAGAAGAAAGGCTGGGGTTTTTTCCCTGTGTCTCTCTTTTACGGTAACAAAAAACATTCCCAGGAGCTCCCCAGCGGACTTCGTAATATCAAGACTACAGACCTAGTCCTAAACCTATGCTTAGTAGTGAGGCCGAGATTGCTATGTTCAGCTTAGTCTAATTACTTAGGATGGATTGGAAGTTGAGGGAATCAACCATGTTGACTTCCATAACTCTACCTTTAAAATCTAATTTGGAATTCCAATTCTGATTGCACTTCCTATTCTCCATCTTTTTCACTTCTTGACCTCCATTCGACCTCTTTTTTGTCTTTACTGAACCCTGTAGTCTATGAGCACAGCTCAGTTTTTCTGACAGATCGGCCCTCAGCTGGCAGCACTGTCTCCCGTCTTCCTCTAACGCTGGTCTCCGCAGGACTGCTCCGCACCTGCTGCTCCTTCGCCACAGCTGCGCTTCGGCCCCAACGGGCGGATCAGCCGCCCGTCAGCCCTCGGCTGCCCGGACAATCAGCTCTCTTCACTCCTTTCCTCAAGTTGCCAAGCTGTGCTGGAAGAGGTGGTATAGTTCTACAAGTTTGTTTACAAATGTCAATCTAAACATGGTTCTCACTGTCAAGCAGCAGTTCTTTTCTTCTTCCTGGTCGATTCCTTTCATAGATAGTGGGTTGTATCCTGAGTCACTAAGCTGTGTGACCTTGGGCAAGTCATTTAACCTCTCTGAATCTCAGTTACTTACTCGATAAAAGGAGAACAATAGTACCTATATTGGAAGGTTTCTTTGGGATTAAAAGGGTAACGTATGCACATACAGCTACTTGTATACTGCTGGGCACATAGTACTCAGTTCTTGGTAACCTTGTCTGAATGGCAGATCCTAACCCGTGTTCTTCTCAAGTCCTCAACCTTGAATCTGCTTTCCTTTCCCATTGCTGTCTACCCTTAACAACTGTTTTGATTTTTAGAGGCCAATTGTGGGTCCTCTGGTTCCCTTTCATCTCCAAATATACGAGGAACTGAATTTATTTATTTTTATACCCTAGATGGCTAGCATGGCACATGAACATATCCAGTGTTTGTTCCATTGGATTTTAAATGTTATCATTTTTTATGTTGATTCCATGAGATTAGGGAAAGATAAGGGGGCAGGAATCACAATGCAGTAGTTCAAGATTAAGCTAAATATTTGCTTCTGATAATTGCTGGGGGGGGAAAAACTCCTGGTATTCAAAATCCGCCTGCAGGAGACTTGGGAACAGGAGATGTTTAAATGAAGATTCATTTAGCCCTGATAATTAGCAACATAGACCAGAAAGAGATGGATGAGCTGGCTTTGTTTGTAAATAACATTTATGCTCCAAATAATTTCCCTTCCGTGACAGAGACTTCCCTGCTCAGTATTGCAACATCTCTGAAACACAAACAGCAAACCCAGATGGCTACAGACAATGATCAGCGTGTTTTGTGAGAGCGACACGGAGGGAGGACAAACTCTCCCTCCTGACTAAACACAACCAAGCAAGAAAAGCCGTTTTCACCTGTAGGGGCAGGACTGGAGTATAATGAATGTGGTTTTTAACACACACCCCAAGTAAATTTTTATGGCCAATTCTGACAGTAAATGAAATATCTTTTCAGGAAATAAGCTTGGATTTAGGAGAGAACATTAGAATGACATTATTTTCTTGAGGATATTTATTCTAGTAGATGTGTGTTAAGTGAAGATCTTGGTATAGAAATTGAGATTGGGAATTTTGGTAAAGGAAGCTTGTGGATCCAAACTCCTTTGAAAAGTCATTTTCTCAACACTTTTTTCCCCCTCAAAAATCTCCGTTTTACTTGGGTTCCCTAGAGGTGAGTATACAGACTTCCATAACCATCAGTCTTTGTGGGATTTTTAAGAAGGGAAGAGGCCTCTGGCAATTTCTGAAATGAGAGTATTCTGGCAAAATGAAAGCAAACTGGTTATGAGCCAAACACCTTTTTAAAAATGTCTTTAAGGGCTATGTACCTTTTACATGAAATTTCATGTACCTATTACAGTGATCCATCTTTAGCCATTTATCTTCCAAGAAAAACATGTAAACGCCTGACACAGATGTCCCTCACCCTGACAGCACTACTGTCACTCTCTGCGGGTCCATGGACAACCCTGTCCATTGTCATGGTATTCCGTATGATACTTCCTCTAAGAAATGGTGAAAGAAGTACGTTGAAGGGTATGTGCCCAAGAAGTTCACTGGTATTACCACGTACCTCACCCCTAGAAGTGGTGAAGGACCCATGGAAGGGAGCTGGGAGACAAAAATCCTACAGGATGAAGCATATGCCTTAATATCTTATCACATAATTCTTTAGGCTTTTAAAACATCTGGTCACTCTTTCTCCTTAACCTATAAGATTTATCTTGGTCTAGGCCACCCCTTCAGCTATTTGAGCATCAGGAGCTCCCATTTGTGTAGAAACAAAAATCATGTATTGAAAGTACTTCAGGTACCACATACTGGTTACAATCCGTAGCAAAGAGTTGTTAAAAGTTTTCAGTAGTCTGACCACATCAGTGCTAACCATTCTCAGTACTGTTGTGCTGCTGTTAGCGTCCATTTCTTTTTGTGTTTCATTGAAACGTATGTATATTCATAAATAGTATGTATTCATTTAAAATATATCTTTTATTCATGTGGATTGCCTTCTTAGATCCAATTCATGCTCGTTGTGCCTTACTTCAGATTTGTCTGACATCGGTGTTGTGACCATTGCTTTGTTTTTGCTGGTATTAGCTTGATATCTTTGAACATATCTTTATTGTAGCTACTTTGTATTACTTTTGCTTTGAATTTATGTTATAAAGATGGAATTTGTTTTCTGACACATCTAAGGGACTTTCTATATCCTAGGGAAAGTGACTCAATTTACATTTATTATAGTTAATTTATTTTTTCTTATTCTGGCACTTTTGATAGTTTTCTGTTTGTCTTTTTCCATTTTATATTTTTCTTATTTTCTGCTCTTTATGTTTCCTTTGCTTTTATTTCTGCAAAGCTTTGGAATTTTACTAGTGATTGCTTTGACAGTTTTCAAAAGCATCCTTCATTTTCTATTTCTCTGGCTCTCAGAGAGTTGAGTATGTAGCAGTGTCCCTCCCACAAACACATAACTTTATTTTATTTTATTTTATTTTATTTTTTCTTCCTCCTGTTAGCTGCTTGTGTACAGATAACATGGAGTCATTGATCTGAATTTTTCTAAAAAGTGCACACAGATGGTACATTACATACTTGGAAGTGTACATTTCTGACCTTCATCGTGGCAGGCAGTTTGGCTGTAATCATTTGGATGTAATTACTGACTGCCTGCTGGTATTTTAGTGTCAGTGGCCATATATGACGTTATCAGGTAAGATGCAGAATGACTACAAAGAATCTAAAAACATAATAGCCAAATTGTACAAGGGAGGAGAAAGGGGGAGAATTGTGAGTGTGGAAAATCTAATTAATAGAGCAGAATAAAAGATGGATGTGTTGCTGCAGAATATGCCAGAAAAAAAGGGTAATGGTAAGAAAAGGAAATGATTCTGCAGAAGACAGACTCAAAGATTCCTCACAGCAAAACTGGCGACCCTATGAAGAAGACACAGGACAGGTAGGAATGATTAAATTGCAAGGTAGAAAAATGTTCCTGGACAAAATTAGTTGTAAAAATCTGCAATCAAACACATCTAAGGAACATTGTGTACTGATAAGGATGAAGACAAAAATCCTTCATGTTTCTAGGCAAATAAAAGAAGCAATCTAAGTTGGAAGGTACTTATCTGACTTAGTTTTGATTTGCGGTCTGTTTTCATTATTTTTCCGGTGCCTTCACCATCTTTTTAGCAGGAAGTGGACCCACTAAACGGGGAACTGCTAGCCAGATATCATTATGACCCAGAAGTCTTTTACTGAATTGTTAAAAACTAGGGAAAGTTTTAGGGTTTTTTTTTCCTGTTTAGATTTTATTTATTTATTTTTAGAGAGAGGGGAAGGTGGGAGAAAGAGAAGGAGAGGAATCCCTATTTGTGAGAGATACATTAATCGGTTGCCTCTCGTATGCCCCCAGTTGGGGACCGACCAGCAACCCAGACATATGCCCTGACTGAGAATCCAACCCATGGCCCTTCGATTTTCAGGTCAGCACTCAATCCACTGAGGCACACCACTGAGGGAATGTTTAGTTATTTTGAACTCTATTAACCGTCCAAGATACAGCCATGATTCCTTGCAACTGGACATCACTGACCAACAAATGATGTCAGTGCCCTTTTACTGCCTCAAGCTTTCCTGTGGCTTCTACTTATTTCATTACAGAGACTGCACATTCAAATTAGAGACATAAGGCCCTGAATGCCAAGTGGAGGAGTCTCAAAATCTATTTGCAACATTAAACAATCATCTATAAACAAGGGGAATGGAAGAAATTTGCCTTTTATATAATTTCCCTAATTCTTGTATGTCCTTTTATATACCAGCCTGAATCAATGTTATGTGTCTTGCTCTAACTGTTGTCTTAAGGATTTTGTATTTAAGGCAGCTTGGCATACAAGTCATAGATTCGTGGTTTTTTTTAAAAAAAATTATTTAATTTTAGAGAAAGGAAGGAAGGGAGAAAAAGAGAGAGAGAAACGTCAGTGTGTGAGAGATACATTGATTGGTTGCCACCTGGCCCATAAACCAGGCATGTGCACTGACTGGGAATCAAACCAGTAACTTTTGATTCTCAGGCTGGTGCTCAGCCCACTGAGCCACACCATACAGGGTTTAGGTTAATGGTTTTAAAGTCTTAGCCTGGACTGGAGTTCTGAGCATCTCATAGAATAGTCATGTTCTTCAAAGATTTGAAACATTAGTCATTGGGTGGGGACTGTGTCTGCCGACCAGGGGAGCAGCAGCTGCTATTCGCCATCAGGGACCTGGAGGAGACAGCTTCCTTCTAGCAAAAACAAGCAAACCAATTTTTTTTAAATCTCAACCTTCTGGACTATCTCATCTCTGTGTGTGTTTTAGCAAAGAAGTCACACTGAGGGGTGGCAGGAGAGCAACCTATCGGTGGGTGGAGATCTACACCTTATCATAACTTCTTACAGAATTGTACTACTTGAAAGTACTTCGAGGTTTCAAACAGTGTGGTGTAACCTGGGGGGTGGGGAGAGGAATTGCTTGCAAACCCTGCTGGAATGCTGTCCTAGGAAAGGAATTATGGCTTAAGGGCACTGAGTTACAGAATGTACTCTGTCCTGGGGCCAGAGTACCTGGGTCCAAATCCTGCCCCTAAATAGCTGCACGTACTGATGCACTTCTCCTTCCTTCACCTGGTTCCTTATCTTTGACACAGAATGGCCGCACCTGATCGCTGTGAGGATTGGAGAGTCAAGCATACAGGATGCTTAGCCTGACAGGTGCTCAATACAAGTAGTGAGAACTCCCTCCTCACTTCAACCTCACGATACACATTTGGGATGAGGATGATCTTAGTTAATTCTGGGAGCGATTAGGAAATTGTGTTCCATGGATCAGACTTTACTACTTGTTTGTTTTATGGAAATTCATGTGGATGCTCTGTGTGTGTGTGTTTGTCCCAATTCAACAATTAATGGTTGGATATTCTGGAAAAGAAACACACATATGTCTGTCGCTAAGGTGGGTAAGGCAAACTTGAAGAGGAACTGGGGAGGAGCACCCCAAAATGAGCAATTTTCTGATGGTCACGTCAAGACCAGCACAGAAAAATCCCTCTGGAATAAATGTGGAAAGTGGCTACTGAAAGGTAGGAAGGCTTATGCGCGTTTAGTATGTCAAGGCTGGCACCACTTCCAGTACTGCTTAATACATTTCTCAATAAAGCTATATTTATAACACTTTCTGCCCAGGGTGGAGTTAGAACAGTGCTCCTGTCTGTAGGATGATTGCAACCTACAATTGCAAGTCACTTGGAGAGGCACTTGGATAAAGATGTGTGTAAGAAGCTTTGGTTGTACACAGGAGGGACTCTTTTAGGTGATGGGGCATCAGGGAAGGCTTCCTGGAGGCAGTGGCACCTGAATGTTGAAGAAGGAGCAGGAGTCATTAACCAAAGAAGTGAATAGAGAAAACTCATTGAGGGGCACTGTTGGAAATATGTGACCAGATCCTGGGGAGGGAAGCGTGGGTGGGTCAGGTGTTCAAATGTCAAGGTGGAAATTTGCCAAGTATAGTGTTCAATTATTATTTATTGAGTAATGAATCACAGATTTTTGTCAGGTGCCCTGATAAAAGACAGATAAAAATTTCTACTGCTTTTATGATCAGTCTATCTTATAACTCTGTTAAAAGAGAAATGAGGTTGGTTTACCACAGTTCATCCTTTATGTATGGTTTTAATGATCACTGAGTTGTTTTTCAATGGCTACAAATTGTCCTTTTAACAAAGGCCAATAATAAAATTCCTCAGTCTGGGGCTTGCAGAAACTATCTTTTCCAATACTGGAATTACATTTTTTTTTCACACTTAAACATTTTCCAAAATTCAGGGATGTAGTGATTTAGAGATTTCGTTAACAGGGTCACTCTGTAACTTGGTATATCATTATCATTAGCCAACTGTTTCCTCTGTGTTGGTCAGAATTAGGGCCAGAAAGGGAGTACTTTTGTAGAATAATGGAAAAAGTATGGATGTGAGAATGAAATTAAACCTAGCTTTGATATCTAGTTCTCTCACTTATCAGCTGTGTAACCTTGAGGAGGTAACCTCTGTCTGAGCTTCATCAGAGAATTAAATGTGATAACATCTGTAAAAGCAGTTTTTCTTTTTCTCTCCCCTCTGAGTAGTCAGTTCCATTGATCTCCTGCAACTTTTCCCACAAAAATTTTTAAGAAGTTATGTCCAGTCACCCCATTTCACTATATTGTTACTTATTTTTTCTTATTCTATTTTAATTCTTCTCTGTATTTAGATTCCTTGTTATATAATTCACTTTCACACTAGCATCTCATTGCTTTGATTACTTTATAAAGTATTTCAATGAGGAATATTGAAATTATTTGTTGGAAACTTAAAACATTCATTAAATCTAGAAATCAGTTTGAAAGTCAGTTTAAGACTTTATCTATTGATAAATTGACCATCACTCTATCTATATAGATTATGCAAGAAACTGATAAAAGTTTTGCATTTTACATGTGTAGCGATAACACTCTTCATAACCCACAGAGTAAATATTATTGTACTCCTTTAAAGGGAGAAATTGAGGCTCGGGGGGACACAGTAGCATGTCCAAGATTCTATCTATCAATTGCCAGAGCTAGGGTTCAAGCCAGGTCTTTCCCCGTTGTACCTCAAGCCTTCTATCTTAATGCTGTTCATTCTTTTTGTGTTTGATGCTTTTATAGTTCATGTAAATTTAGCATCAGCTTTATTTCCAAGGTTTTTGTGGCTGTTTTGAGGAGGTTGCAACTGGCCTTTACACCAATACCAGATTTACTAGATGTTAAAAACATGTTCTAATTGCTTCAGATCTTTTTCCCTATTAAAGAAGCAAAACATTACCGATACAGTTGAAGGCCGTCTTTTCCTTTTTCCTCCCTCCTGGCCTAGCCAATATCTTGAAGTTCTCCTGCATGTCTTAAATCTTTTATCACAGATGTGTATATGTCTATAAACATAGTATTCTAAACACAAATAATATAGCCATTCCCTCATGTTTTCATATTTAAAAGAATCAGACATCATTGCAAAATGAACCAATTCAAGATGAACCAATAAGCAGATGTATCATTTAACAAAAATGTGGGAGGAAAATATACCAAAAGCATTATATTTAAAACAGATGCTCTAGTATCGCAAGTGATTCAAATAAAAGAAAAATTTAAATCACAGAATGAAACAGGAAAAACGGCCCCTTAAAAAAAACACTTGTGTTACTTTGTATTTCAGGAGGGAGCTGTGTTAAAATCTTTACTTGGTCACGACTAATGACGGGTGGAAACACTGGCACTGAAAGAGGAAGCGGACTAAAAGGAAGCCCAACGAGGCTTTCACACTTTGCATCCTGAGCACCGCGATGTTTCCTGACGCGTCAGTCAAAGACCCCGTAGCAGGAGAGATTGCTGATGAAACAGATCAGTGCGGGCCCCTTCTCCTTTGTCTAATTAGACTTCCTGAGTCATGGGATTGAGATTACATGTGGAGATGCTCTGTCAAAACAGACTCTCCTGCTTCTCAAGTAATTGAAAGCAACTGGATGTTTGCCCCTGGCCCGCAGCAGCTGGGAAACTTCCACCTTCTTTCCCCAAGTATCTATCTATACACATCAGTGCAAGGATCTCAAGTCATCCAGGTAAATTTCAAGTTTCCCTTATTCAACATTTTATAGAATTTTAATTTGTTGCCAAAAGTATGTCATGGACAGAGCAAAATGAATTCGAGGTGGAGGGAGACATAGTTTAAGCTTGCCTACAATTCCTGTTTGTTTCCCTAGGCCATATGCTGACTCTGGCCTCTGGTCTCTGCTAAATGCACAGGGCTATTCACTTGGGTTTCGGATTCTTTTGTGGAATGCAGCCACTGAATTATAGCCGCTGGGAGCCAGCACAGATAAGAATGGAACTCAGGTGCGCTCTGCCCCAGAAGGTGAGACATACCTGGGCTGTAAGCACTTTGAAGCTGAGATAGTGCCTCTCAACTCCCCTCACTGTTTCTTCAACATGGATCCGTCTTCTCTTTACCTTGTTTTTAAGTGAGATAGAAGCTGTTACTACAATTATGAGATACAAGGGATCTTACAATGTACAGGTCTGTAAATATTTTGATCCTTCATTAAAAACAGCCATAAACTTGTACAAGAAATAACCCTCCCTACTTAAGCCATAAGACACCGATTTTCAAATATCTTGTTCTGTTTGAAAATAATTTAGAGAAATCCTATAACCATTTTAGAGTACTTATGCAAAAAGGGATGTAAATCAATAGTTAAATTCTTAATTAATCACTAGTTAAATTGGCATATGTTCAGCAGATGTTTGAAATTGCTATTGGTAAAGTAAGGTTTCAGTCATTATCTCTAAAAAGATTAAATTGAAAAATGGCACCAAATAACAAAACAGTAGTTAAAAAGTTCTCCCTGCACAATTGGTAGGCTTTTTCATAATACAGAGAACTCAAACTTTGAAATCAAACATGAAAACTAAAAATATATCAGAAAAAGAATTACTGATTTTGAAGGTCAATATCATGGAAGAGAAACAAAGAAAGGAAAAACATCACAAGAGGCAGAAATTTTAAACACAATTTAAAAAGCTCAAATTTTAGAAATAATTTTTATTTTTATCCTGAGTGTTAGTCCCTAGAGAAATGCTTGCCCATTAGAAAGAGGCGTTCCCTGCAGAGAGGGCATATCCAAGCCCCTCTGCAGAAACCATCTCCTTGGATGGTCTTTGTCATAGTCATCTTCCCCATCTCTACCCAACTTCCTGCCTGAAACTGTCATCATTTAAAACCTCTTTGGTGCATTAGACATTCGATGAGAAAACATTAAACTAAAAGTACCCCATATTAAACTGATCCGTTTGTTCTTTTGAAGCTTTTTCTCTGTGATAATGTTATCTCACGATCGTGCCTCCTCATTCTTTCCTTTCCTCCCCTCCCCTCCTTCCCTTCTTTGCCTCCTTGTTCTTAAAACCTCAACTTGAGGACTCTCTCCTTCATGAAAACCTTTAACAACATCCATCACGTGGTTCTTTTGCATCTCCCTTCCTGCCAGAATAATGGCCTCTTCTTTTGTGCCACTGCTACACTTTTTACAGACCTTGATTGCATCATTTATGACCATTGGCTCCCACTTGATTACTTGCATGGAGTGAGATGCACTGAGATCTTTGAGAGTGGTAATGTTTTTTTCACCTGTCTTATGGCAGCCTCAACATGACACGTGCTCACGGGTGGGCAGTGGGAAGGCGAAGAGAAGCCCTGGCCCGTGGTGCGGCACCTGGGCCTCGCCTGGGCCTCGCCGACCCTGGCTCTGGCACCTCGAGAGGAAGGAGAACTGTCAAACCAGTTTGGAGGGGAATGGGGAGTTGCTATTTAACGTGTAGAGCTTTCGTTTGCAACATGAAAAAATTTTGGAGATTGGTTGCATAACAACATGAGTATGTATGTTTAACACTGTCCAATTGTACACTTAGAAATGGTTAAGAGGGTAAATTTTATGTTTTGTGTATTTTACCCCAGTCGAACATAAAAATGAAAAAAAAAACAACCCACAAATTTGTGTGGCAGGGAAGAGGACATAGGACCACAAGACATTATAAGTGACCCAAAGATCCCTCAGTTGTGCCTTGTGGAAGTCATAGTCATGGCAATTGGCTGTTTTTTTAAAATTTTAATTGTTGTTCAAGTACAGTTTTCTGCCCTTTACCCCATCCCAGCCCCCACCCCCAGCCCTCCCCACCTCCCTCCTGTCTCCACCCCACCCTTGTTATTGTCCATGTGTCCTTTATACTACTTCCTTCAAACCCTTCCCCCCTTCCCCTGGCAACTGGCTGTTTAAGCTTGCTCTTTTCCTCTTTGGTACAAAGTGTTTTGCAAATTTTATCCTGATTGATTTTCTTAGCAGCCGTATGAATGGAACACAGTTTTTATCCTCCACTTTTAAGACACTAAGATGAAAAGAAGGGATTTGCTTGTGTGAATTGCACTGGGGATCCCTGGGGCCCGCTGCCAAGCTTGGTGTTCAGCAGTTCTGTTAACCATGCGGGCTAGGCATGCGATCTCATGGCAACTGGTCCCACCCATGGTGCTTTGGGCTCAGTGGAAGCTACCCTGCACTCGCTTTCCTCATGGGCTCTGTTGGCTGGCCCAAAATGCTGCCAATAGCTTGTCATCGTGGAGCAAACAAGAGAGGAAGTATTTTTTCTCAGGGATGGCAACTGTCTTCTTAAAATTCTCTATTAATCAGGACCATAATCCTCTGAAGTGGTTGGTCTCCTATTTAGTGGCTGAACGTTGAGATCTATGGTGAGGGTCCGTTCTCCACTCATGTTCCCTTGAGGCTGTCAGTAAAGAAACTTGGGTCCTGGTGGCTAATGGGAGCTTGAGTGTTTTGCTTGTACAGTATTAGTGTTTATATCTATTTGTCCTTGCCTGCCTGGCCACCCTCCGGTTCTGCTATTGCATAGGGGATCTCTCAGTGGGCAAGTGCCCTAGTGCGCATTATAAATGCCCCTTTCCAAGCCAGCCATAGCTGAGTCTGTTGGATCACAGGATTGCAAACTCTTAGCTCAGTCTCCCCTATCGCCCAAACATCGTCCACACGAGCCTCAGCCAATGCAGCCCACTGCGGCACAACTACCATTAAACCAACTCAGAGAGCTCTGTCTTTGAACGCCAACCAAAGTGCAGTTTGGGGAGTATGGCAGAGACCTCTAATTCTTCCCTTTTGGCTGCCCAGTTGGAGACCATGTCACCAGCTTTTCTGACAGCTGGGAGAGGCCACGTGACTGAGCGCTGGCCAATAGGATGCTAACAGGAGTAGTGCATGCAACTTTTGGATTGGTTTC